>JASDQU010738573.1:325700-341781 GCA_032191745.1 Picea mariana | reverse complement strand
TAATATATATATATATATATATATATATATATATATATATATATATATATATATATATATATATATATAATTTTATATTTTTAACCTTTTTAAAATGTTTTTGGTCATAAATTTAGTTTTTTTCCTCTCTTCTTTTAATTTTTCGACAGTTTTTTTAGTTTTTATATACAATTTTAATTCTTTTTGTTTTTTGCTCTTTAATTTTTTAAGTTTTTCTTTATTTATTTTTTTAATATAAATTTGCTTTTAATTTTTTTTTATTAATTTCAATTGTTTTCTTTTCCTTACTTTTTTAAGTTTTTAATTTATAAAAATAAAATAAAAACAAGCATTTAAAAAAAAATTGTGGAAATATTATGGATCAAAAAATTTAAAATATCAAAGTACCACCTAAAAAGGGAGGGGGTGCTACTAGTAACACCATTTTTAAAAACGAGGTAAAAAATGTGACCCTTGAAAAAATGAGAACTCAACAAAGTTCTCATTAAGTTGGTAATATTGTTACCTCAAGACCTAAGAAATAGTGCATTAGGCCAATGTCTTTCATCTCAAGTTCTGCAGCGAGCTTATTCTTACAATAAGTGTTGAGATTTTATTCTCCAGTTAGAAATAACTTGTCCACATACAACAACAATATAACGGTCTCATCATTCATAACCTTGAAGTAAAGGTTAGAATCTGCTTTACTCTTTGTAAAGCCCAAGCTCGTCAGAAAACTGTCAATTCTTCCATACCAAGCTCTAGGAGCTTGTTTCAATACGTACAGAGCCTTCTTCAATCTACATACATGAGTCTTTATGTCTTCTACTTCAAATCCTTGAGGTTGTTCTATATACACTTCTTCTTCAATGACACCATTTAAGAAAGTTGTTTTTACATCCATCTGGTGTAACTTCCACTTCATCTTAGCTGCAAAGGCTATGATGGTTCTGATTGAAGTGTATCTGGCTACAAGAGCAAACGTCTCTTCACAGTGAATGCCTTCCTTTTGAGAAAAGCCACGAGCAACAAACCTTGCTTTATATTTCTCAATACTTCCATCAGCAGCATGTTTTATCTTGTATAGCCATTTGGAAGATACCAAATCCTTTCTCTTTGGTATGGGAACTATTTCCCATACATCATTCTTTATAATGGATTGGTATTCTTCTGTTATGGCATCTGCCCATTCTTTCTTCTAAATGGATTCTTCAAAGCAAGTAGGCTCCTTCTCTAAGATATCACACATCAAAGCCATATAATTGTAGAATGGCTTGTGTCTCTTGACTTCTCTCATGGTTCCTTCGGGGGCACTATACTTCTCTCCATCTTGAATAAGTTCCCTTGCCCAGGTTGGCTTTCTCTTGTGGGAGATCGTCATATGGGGAGGTTCTTCAGATTCTATTATGTCATGATCTTCTAGAATATCCTCATCAGGGGAAGTTATGACTTCCCTCACTGGTTTTGCAACTCTGGGAGCCATAGGTTCTTCTTCAAATACTTCTTCAAGCTAGAATCTTCTTGATTTTTTAAGTGTTGCATCTTCATCAAAGGTTACATCTATGTTGATGTCAATATGATGGTAACCTGGTCTGTATATTCTGAAGGCCTTGAAGACCTCACAGTATCTGACAAATATTCTCTTCTTTCCTAAAGGGTCCAACTTGGTTCTCTTCTCTTTTGGAACGTGTACAAATACGGGATGGCCAAATATTTTGAGATGGCTTACTTCTGGCTTCTTTCTGGAGAACATCTCTTCAAGGGTCTTGAACTCAAGTACACTATGGGATAATATGTTATGTACATACACTATTGTTCTTGTTGCTTATGCCCATAAGTGCATTGGAAGATCTTGGTCATGGATCATGGTCTTCATTGCTTCCATTATAGTTATGTTCTTTCTTTATGCTACACCATTTTGTTGAGGATTGTAGGGAGTGGTGAGCTCCCTCTTGATCCCGACATATTTACAAAATTTTACAAACTCTTTTGAGGTGTATTCTCCTCCATTATCTAACTTGAGTATCTTGATCTTTCTTTCAAAGAGATTCTCTATCAAGGCTTTGAATTCCTTGAATTTGCCAAACACTTCATCTTTTGATTTCAAAAAGAAACCCAGGTTTTGCGAGAATAATCATCAATAAAAGACACATAGTATACATACCCACTGATGGAGGTTGATGGCATTGGGCCACATAAATCTGAGTGAATGATCTCTAGGACTCCTTCTGCTTTACTGTCTCTCTTCGGGAAAGGGTTCTTGATGTTCTTTCCTTGTGCACATCTGTTGCACACACCTTCATGGTCAACCTTGAATTATGGTAGACCTCTGACTGCCTTGCTTACATATGGTAATGCCTTGTAGTTAATGTGAGCTAGTCTTCTATGCCAAAGTTCATAGGGATTCTCAATGGAATGAGTCAAGGTTGCTTCTTAGTGACATTTTAGCTTATACAAGCCACCTTCTTCTTTTCCAATAACAATTGCTTCTTCCATGGTTTTTCCTTTGGGCCACATAAGAACTTCTCCATCTATGAAAGCAACTCTGAGGCCTTTCTTATCTAAATATGAGATAGAAAGTAAGTTCTTTGTCAAACCTGGTACATATAGTACATCCTTCATCTTCATTGGGATTCCTTAATCAAGTTTGTAATTTGATAGTCCTACTCCTTTGATAGGGTACTGATAATCGTCTCCAAGTGTAAATTTCTAGGGAAAGTTCTTTTATGTAAGGAAAGAGAGAATGTCTCTTTGACCTGTCATGTGCTTGGAAACACCACTGTCTATGAGCCAAGTGTCCTCACTAGGTGACACTGATCCTGAGAGAGAACGGATTAAGACATAGTCTTCAATCTGTTCTTTTATCATCTTTGTGGGTGGTTCTTCATCTTCAACTGTGTGGGCATGGTGCCTCTTGTTTCTCTTCTTTTATTCTTCTCTTCTAGATGGACAATTCTTAGCAATATGTCCCATCGTGTCACAATGGTAAAATTGGTAGGATGAGAAATCTTTTTCTCTTCTTTGACCTTTATGAAACTTCTCGAATCTCATTCGAGGGTGAGATTCTTTATGTATGAATTTGTTTGGGGGATGAGACTCCTTATGTTGATGAGTTTCTTTTTGGAAGTAAGTCATCTTCCTTCCTCCTTTAGTATGAGAAGTTAGGGCTTCATATTCATCTCTTGATAGTATTGCTTCTTTGTTAGCTACTCTTGCTTCTTCTTGAATGCATTCTTCCCAAAGACAGTCAAAGTGTAGTTTCTCCTTTTTGGCACAAATAGTTTTGATGAATGCATCCCAAAGTCTTGTGAGACCATTAAGGGTTGTCATTATGAGTTCGTCTTCATCTAGAGTATCACCAATTTCTTCTAGGTGTTCCATGAATTGTGGTATTCTAGAGAAATACTCTTCAATTGTTTCTCTTTTCCACATCCTTGTATTTTTTAGTTGAGTTCTTAGATTCATCTTCTGGTTGATGTTATTTCTTTCATACATCCTGGTTAGGAAATCAAAAATTTCTTTTGGAGTCTTCTTTGAAGCCACTTGAGAAATCAAGTGATCTTTAATAGAATATGCAATGATTCTTTTGGCCCTAACTATATCCTTTTGGTGTTTTTCTTTAGTTGTAGTATTGGTAGGTTCTGGTACATATTATTTAATGAATCTCGATAGGTCATTCTCTTCAAGAATGAGTGAAATCCTATACTTCCAAGCATGGAAGTTTTCCACACCTTCTAGCTTGTCAACAAGCTTAGTGCTTCCAGACATCTTTACCTGGAGCTAGGAAAACGACCAAAAATTGGAAATGCTCAGAATTTAATTTTGAACTTACCAGGAGGTGTGCTTGGTTGAGGCGAGTAGCCTGGTGCAGTTAGATTTCAGAAAATCCAAATTTTTCCCCTTCAAACTTGACCAGCGGAATTATGGATTGGTACTTCTGGTATTGGTTTCCTGGTTTTCTAGTGCTTCTGGTTTTCTGGTACCAGTGAAAACTAGGGTTTCACTTTCCGAGAGTTGTATCCACTGAAAGAGTGTGTTGAGGCTTCCAAAGAGTTTTCTAGGCTAGGGCGCACTTCTTTGATGAGTTTTAGGCTGAAATTCCTCTTCAATAGAAAACTCTAATTTTCTTGTACAACAACAGTGACGTTTTTTCTTATCTAGTGAAAGATGCTCTCTTCGGCTTAGCTCTGATACCATGTTAAGGTTTAAGCTATTATTAGGTTTCTTTTCAATTTACTAGATAACCATAGCATAGATAGGACCACTGAGAGAAACACAATCACAAGATACACAACATTTATTTTGAGAAACCCTCATGGGGGAGAAAACCCAGTTAAAACTTCCTTAATATAGATAGTCAATACAATTCCAAGACAATAAACCAAAACACTAGACAATATCCAGCACTGAGCAATGTGCCTCTCTCTTCCTTTTTCTCCCAACTGTAGCTACCAAACTTGCACACTGGATGAACGAATGAGTGAGTGAGATAATGAGGCTCTGGCTTCCTTTATTTATACAAGCTGGCAGGCATTGGAAAGGTGTCTCTTCACTGGGCAAGGCTGACTTGTCTTCTTAGTGGTTAAAACCACTTTAATTAGCCTGGGGGCCGACTTCTTAATTTTCACAATATATTTAGGGTTTGACCAATCCAAAAAAGTGGATTTGGTCAATTACAATGCTTGACATGATCAATCCACAAAAGGGGATTGATCTAATGAATAATAACTCAATAATAAATAGAATACTCTTTCCAGTTACATTATTTCAATAGTCTGGTCTCCTGCCTTGTGGACTCAGTTGAGTCAAGCTTGAGATGGTACTCCAAATGATTCCCCTGTGGACTCAGTGAGATAGAGATCTGTTGAGTAGGACATCCATGTGGCTGAGCACTAGTGTATGTGTGAGATCCCTTGCTATATTGTCTGAGAGTAAGATTTACCTGTAACCCTAATTGTGATGTAAAGGGTACATGTCGACTCCACCATATGTAAAATATAATTAATGTTTATTGTAATAATTAATTATTTTCTAAGTTATTGAGGTCAACCATGTTGTGCCAATAGACACCATTTTTGGTATGTTTAGTATAGTATAAATAAAGGTGATTTTCCCATTGAGGAAACACACAAGTCACTTGTCATTTGGAAATTTCAGCAAGTACATTTCTAGGGCTGAAGTGCACACCTCTCTTGGGCGCAAGTTTCAAGGTAGTAGAGAGTCCTCTTGTGTGCATTAGGGTTTCATGGTTGGAGGATATTCTCTTGAGAATATAGAAAAGGATTCTTGGGTTTTTCTCCCTTGTTGAGAAGGGTTTTCAAATGATATTTCTTGTGTTCTTATGCATGGTATTTCTTCTTGTGATCTTGGTTATTTCAGCAATTGTGAATGGTGTAGCTGCATTTGTTTATGGTTCAAGTGCATAAAAAAAATGGAATAAACCTCATTCTTGAGCCAAGCATAGTTAAAATTCAACATGGTTTCAGAGCATAGGTCTTGAAGAATCCATTGCACAATCTTCTAGCAGTCGTCCTCTCTCTTCTGCAGAACCGTACAACCTCCTAGGGTTTCCGGAAATTTTGTATGACCCTCCTTCTTTTTCAGTTTCAACACTTTATACTTGGACGTTGGGGATAAAATTGGCATAGGAGAGTACAGACCTTCGGAGACTCTCAAAGTGAAATTCCGAGAATTTTTGGATTTTTGGCCCTAAGGTTTCTAGGGTTTCGCAATTTTCTGCAGAAAATTCAGATTTAGGGTTTATGAGGCTCATTGAAGGAGCTTTCTAGGTAACCATTATTCGTGTGACTCTCTTAAGGATTATTATTGGTATTCATAAGTCCAACAAACCTAAGTGTGCTAGCTTATGCTAGTCGTTAGGTTTCCTAGCCTAGTTGCTAAGGGTTTGTGGAAGAATCTACAAACCATGAAGAACAGAACTATGTTGGAAGATAGGATTGAGGAATCAAGCAACTTCAGACTACATGAAGAAGATTGGAAGATAGATCCAGAGCCACATCAGAGAGATGAAGGCATCAAAGATGAAGCCTTCATCTTCATATTATCACTCTCAGGTATGCACTTGTATATATTATTTGTATCATTGTCATGAGGGTACTTGCAGGAGGAAGAAACCTTTGCTGCAATCATGGATCCAAAGGAATCTCGGTGAATTCAGAGGAACAACACACTAGAAGTGAATACTCCAGGTTTTATTGTTTTAATTACCATGCCTCTAAACTACATTTCTAAGATTTCTACATTACAAGTAGGTGTTGTAGTTGTGACAACAATCCTTAAATTGTTTTGATTCTAGAGATGTACTCATTATTCTCCTCTAGGAGATATTCTTGTCTTGTTTCTTTTCGTTTGTTTTCTTGTTCCAGGAAGGTTAACAACAAAGGAAGATGTTTATCCTTCGGACTTCATAGGGAGTCACTTGACTTAGAGGGAGTCAAAAATATTTGAGGAGGAGGAAGAACATAACCATCATTGAAGCAACCAAATAAATGATACATGATCATCATCTACCTATGATTCTATGGGAAGAAGCATCCATGACAACAGTATATGGTTAGAACATGAGTCCTCACTATATTTTTAAGAACATGACTCTCGGAGAAGCCTTCACCAGAGTGAAGCCCAAGGTAGGACACTTTAGGATATTCGGGTGTCCAGTATATCTTCATGTACCCAAAGAAAAGATATCCAAGCTAGACCCCTCAAGAAGAAAGGGTACATTTGTGGGATACAATGAATCTTCGAAGGCATATCAGATCTACATCCATGGTTAGATACATATTGAGGTGAGCAGAGATGTTATCTTTGAATAAGAGATATCCTTTCGAATATCCAAAGAATCTTAGATGGATATTGACAACGAGACAATACCTTCTCCCCCTTCAGCGATTCAGAGGGAGACAACCATTGTTCCAGTTGTTCCAGTTGTTCCAGTTGCTCCAGTTGATGTTCCCAAAGACATTGCAGTAGGCCATAAAATACCTTATTGGGCTTGACAAACTCCGCAGGAGGCTGAGGGACATGCAGCTCCTCAAGGCACATTCTAAGAGAGTAAGAGACCAAAGAGATTTTCGAGCCATTTTTAAGCCATGAGCCACATCATTGATATTGATCCTTCTTGTCATGGAGAAGCGACAAGTCAGCAGGTATGGAAAGATGCCATGGAAGGAGAGTATCAGTCCATCTTGAAGAATGATGTGTGGGATATTGTTCTGAGACCAGAAGGGAAGTCTGTAGTAACTTCCAGGTGGATCTATAAAATCAAGCATGCGGCTGATGGAAGTGTCGAGAAATACAAAGAAAGATTTGTATCCAGAGAATTCTCATAAGTGGAGGGAATTGACTATGAGGAGATATTTGCTCCAGTAGCCCGATACCCTTCCATCCTTACTATTATTGCATTAGCTGCATCCATGGGTTGTAAAATACATTAGATGAATGTAAAGACAACATTTCTCAATGGTGAGATTCATGAAGAAGTTTACATCAAGCAGCCAGAAAGATTCGTGATACACAACGAGAAAAATCATGTGTGCAGGTTGAAGAAAGCCATGTATGGACTAAACCAAGCACCTCGTTCTTGGTATGAGAAGATGGATGGATTCTTGATGATTTTGGGCTTCAGCAAGAGTGTTGTTGATCCAAACCTATATTATCATATTGTTGGTAACGAGTGCCTAATATTGGTCTTGTATGTGGATGACTTATTCCTCACCGGTTCAGAAATACTTGTTGATGAATGCAAGCGAGCATTGACTTCTGAATTCGAGATGAAGGATCTGGGTATGATGCACTACTTCTTGGGACTAGAAGTATGGAAGAGGACTGATGAGATTTTCCTGAGTCAAGGAAAATATACAGTGGAGATATTGAAGAAGTTCGGTATGACAGACTGCAAATCCATGCCTACACCAATGGTGATGGATTTGAAGAAGATGAACGATGCTTCTATTGATTCGGGCAAGATTGATCCACATTTATACTGACAACTGATTGGATCATTGATGTATTTGGTTAACACCAGTACTGACATATGTTATGCAGAGAATGTACTTATTCAGTTCATGAGTCAGTGGAGACAAACTCACTGGATATCAGCGAAGCATGTACTGAGATATCTACGAGGCATAGTTGGATATGGCCTGAGATATGCCTCCAGTGTAGACATGAGTTTGCATGGATATGTCGATGCAGATTGGGCAGGGAGCATAGTGGACCAGAAGAGCACATTTGGTTATTATTTTACCTTGGGGTCTACCATGGTTTCCTGGTGCAGCAGGAAATAGAGCTATGTGGCCTTGAGTACCACAGAAGAAGAGCATATAGCGTTGAGTGTGGCAATTCGTGAAGCAGTGTGGCTTCACAAGCTCCTGACAAATTTATTTGATCATGAGATGGATCCTACCATTATTCATTGTGATAACCAAAGTTGTGTGAAGAACTATGAGAACCATGTGTTTCACGATAGATCTAAACACATTGAGATAAAATATTATTATATCATAGACATGGTGCAGAGGAAAGTAGTACATGTGCAGTACCTTCCTACACATGAAAAGATTGCATATATCTTCACCAAAACACTTTCCAAGATGAAATTCGAGTACTTTTGTAAGAGACTCGGTCTGGTGGAGAATGCCTCCCTAGCTGAGAGGGAGTGTTGATGATTACAGCTTCGTGAGACATCCTCTGGGACAAAGACTGAGTGAGTCGACCTGTGAGAGAGCCCATGTGTTGGGTGTTCCCATGAGATGGGTGTGTCCTTCCTCTCTGGACTGAGATGAGAGATGTGTGCCCCTGTGTGGGGTGAGGATTACCATGAGATGGGTGTGTAGTTCCTCTATGGATTGAGATGAAATGCTCTGTACCCTTGTGTGGGGTGAAGGTACCCATGTGATGGGTGTGCGTCATACTCTGGACTGAGTTGGTATGATGTGTGGTCTCCTGCCTTGTGGACTCGGTTGAGTCAGGCTTGAGATGGTACTCCAGATGATTCTCATGTGGACTCAGTGAGATAGAGATCTATTGAGTAAGACATCCTCGTGGTTGAGCATAGGTGGATGTGCCCCTCGTGGTTGAGAACTAGTGGATGTGTGAGATCCCTTGCTATATTGTCTGAGAGTAAGATTTACCTGTAACCCTAATTGTGATGTAAAGGGTACAGGTCGATTCCACCATATGTAAAAGATAATTAATGTTTATTGTAATAATTAATTATTTTTTGAGCTATTGAGGTCGGCCATGTTGTGCCAATAGACACCATTTTTTGTTTGTCCAATATAATATAAATAAAGGTGATTTTCCCATTGAGGAAACACACAAGTCACTTGTAATTTGGAAATTTCAGCAAGTACATATCTAGGGGTGAAGTGTGCACCTCTCTTGGGCACAAGTTTCAAGGTAGTAGAGCACCCTCTTGTGTGCATTAGGGTTTCATGGTTGGAGGATATTCTCTTGAGAATATAGCAAAGGCTTGTTGGTTTTTTCTCCCTTGTTGAGAAGGGTTTTCCCAGGATATTTCTTTTGTTCTTGTGCATGGTATTTCTTCTTGTGATCTTGGTTATTGCAGCAATTTTGAATGGTGTAGATGCATTTGTTTATGGTTAAAGTACATGACAAAAATGAAATAAACCTCATGCTTGAGCCAATCATAGTGAAAATTCAACACCTCTTTTGTAGCCATATGATGTGATGTGCCAGAGTCTATAATCCATCAATCAGATGAGGAATTAATTGCAACAAGAGCATGATCATTACCTTTCTTAGGAGCAAGGTATTCTTCCCTCTGCTTCTTGACTCCTTTTGGAATGAAGTTTCCAAGGTTGTTTTGTTGAAGTACATGTTTCATAAGATCAATTTGCTTCTTCATGCATGTGGATTCATCATGATTCGGTTTATTGCAGTAAGTTCATTTCTTTCGCTTCTTCTTCTTCTTAGAATTTGAAGAGTCTTCGGTGTTGATTTTTCAATAAGCTAGGCTTAAGCATGGAGTTCATTCCATTTTAGCATTTTAATTAAACCATAAACAATTTGTTGCAGCAATCAAGATCACAATAAGAAACACCATGCACAAGCACACAAGAAGTATCATGGGAAACCATTCTCAGCAAGGGAAGAAAACCCAAGCAAATCCTTTGCTATATTCTTCAAGAGAAATGCCTTCTCCACCAAGAAAACCTAGCACACAAGAGGGTGCTTTAAAACCCTAGAAGAATATCGCCCAAGAGAGGTGCTCACTTTTCCAAAGAAGATGTATTTGCGGAAATTTCCAAACCCACAAAAAAGATATGATTCCTCAATGGGGAATTTATCGTTACTTATATTAGACTTGACCTGTCAACAAAAGTGTATATTGGCACAACAGGGCCAACCTCTCTATCTCATAATATAATTAATATTAACTAGATTAATTATATTTTATATTAATTATCAATCACATTAAGGTGGGGCCGACCTGTACCCTTTACATTACAATTAGGGTTACAGGAAGGTCTGACTCTAGAACAATATAGCAAGGGATCTCATACACCCACTAGTGCTCAACCACTAGGGGCACATCCATAGGGATGTCCATATCTCTGGCGCACTACATTACACAAAAGAACCATTTCTTTACCATTGCTTAGCCACTAAGATCAAGTTCACCTATGATCGTCCATAGGCACATCCACTCAACAGATCTTTTTTGCAATTGCATTACACAGGAGAGTCATCTGGAGTTTCTCATCAACTCTTTGCCCAGAGGAGGCTAATACATCATCTTCATTTATGTATCATGACAATGCACCCAGAACTTTGGGATTTCACACGTTCACCTTGTGCTCAACCACATGCACGTCTAACTCTGCAAATCTCCTTTCTCAATGTGTTACAAAGGAGAATCATTTGGAGTTCTTCTCAAGACTCTGTAAGGAGGAGGCCATGTCTACATTCCATATCTATCTCAAATAGGAACCACACACCCCTCTCAGGGTCTCTCTCTCAAGTTTGTGTTCTGGAGAATGTCTCACATAGCTACAATCATCAACACTTCCTCTCAGCCAGGGAGGCATTCTCCACCAAGCCAAGTCTCTCAAGGAAATACTCAAAATTTGTCTTGGCAAGTGGTTTTGTGAATATATATGTAATATGTTCATGAGTAGGAATATATTGTACATGTATTTTATTCCTCTGCACCATGTCTCTAATATAGTGATACTTTATCTCGATGTGTTTCGATATGTCATGAAACACAAGGTTCTCGAAGAGATCTACACAGCTTTGGTTATCACAATGAATGGTAGTAGGATCCATCTCACGATCGAACAAGTCAGTCAGAAGTTTATGAAGCCACACTACTTCGCGGACTTCTACATTCAATGCAATGTATTCTACCTCTGCGGTGCTCAATGCTACAAAGTTTTCTACTACACTAGGAAACCATGGAAGACCCTAAAGTGAAGCAACAACCGGAGGTAATTTTTCTGTCTACTACGCTTCCTGCCCAATATGCATCGACATATCCTTGCAAGCTCAATTCCACACTAGAGGCATATCTTAGGCCATAATCAATTGTGACTTGTAAGTATCTCAATACATGTTTTGCAACTATCCAGTGTGTCTGTCTCAATTGGCTAAGCACATTTACTACATAGAAAATTTGTGTTCTGTTGTTAACCAGATACATCAGTGATCCAATCAATTGTTAGTATAAGTGTGGATCTACATCTCCTGAATCATTGTCACTCATATTCTTCAAATACATTACCATTGGAGTGGGCATGGATTTGCATTCTGTCATGCTGAACTTTTTCAGTATCTCCACAGTATATTTTCCTTGACTCAGGAAGATCCCATCTGTCCTCTGCCATACTTCTAGTCCCAAGTAGTAGTGCATCAAGCCCAAATCCTTCATTTCAAATTTAGCATTCAATGCTCGTTTTCATTCAGCAATGAGTCCCTCTGAACCGGTGAGGAAAAGGTTGTCCACATATAGGACCAAAATCAAAAACTCATTGCCATCAATGTTATAATATAATTTTGGGTCAGCAACACTTTTGTTGAATCCCAAACTCATCATAAATCCATCCATTTTCTCGTACCAAGCACGTGGTGCTTGTTTTAGACCATATAGAGCTTTCTTCAACCTCCATAGATGAGATATTTCGTTGTGTAAAATGAATCCTTCTGGATGCTTAATATAAACTTTGATTTTTCTTCCAGTCTGGTTCTCAACCTGAGCTTTGAATTCTTGAAATTTTGCAAGGACTCCATCCTTGTTCTTCATAAAGTAAATCCAAGTCTTCTGGTAGTGATCATCTATGAACAGTACATATTATAAGTACTCATTCAGAGATGAAACAGTCATTGGCCCACACACATCTGAATGTATCATGTCCAATATTTCCTTGGATCTTTTGTCACTGCTTGAGAAGGATCCTTTAACATTTTTTCCAAGGGAACAACCTTTGCAAACACCTTTATGTTGAATATGTATTTCTGGTAGACTTGTTACCATTTTCCCTAGAGCAGGGAGAGCTCTATAATGAATGTGAGCAAGTCTTCTATGCCACAGCTCACTTATATGAGAGTCTTTGTTCCATGCAAAGACTATTCCTTCTGAGAAGGTAATCTTGTAGCCCTTGTCTTCCAAAGCAGAAATAGAGACATGGTTCCTCTTCATTCTTGGTACATATAGTACTTCCTTTAATTGAAGCAGCATATTTGAGTCTAGTTGGAAAGTAGAAGTTCCAACTTCGCTTACATTATATCTGGCATCATCTCCAAGGACAACATGTAGATGTGTCTCTTTCTCAACAAAATGTGTTAGGTGATCTCTAAGACTAGTCATGTGCCTGGAGGCACCATTATCAATTAACTAAGTATTATCATTGGTAGGGACCATCCCTGAGAGTGTTGAGATGTTGATGTCTTCATTTCTTTGAGGTCTTGTCTTTCTAGAACTGAGTTTTCTTGAGTCATCAAGCTTACCTCCTACCTCCCTTTCCCTAATTAATTAGTTTATGGGTTAATTATGGTGCAATATTCATGAATGATTGTGAGAATATCTGTAATAATCAAAAACATACATAAGCTATAAGAAGGAACAATGACTCGAGTATCTGCCTCCCTTTCCCTTACTACTACAAAATCCTAGTTCTTGCAGTCCCAATAGATACCTCGGGTGAGACTTCATATGCGCAAGCAGGTGATGCTGAAAGGGTCAGTGTCTTGTGGGTTTGTTGGTCATAGTTAAAATGAACCTTGGGTCTTACAACCCATGCCCAGACCAGTTAAGCCAACAATTGGTTCATCTTTGGAACTAACCCTATTTTTTGAAGGTGCCCTTGAAATTGTGGTAAATCGATGATGATATTATTGGAACGACTTGCTTCTTTTTTCACCTAAACCTCACTTCTAATTCTAGATTTCATGGATTTGAGTTCATTATTTCATATCTAAGTGCATGAAGTAGTATACGGCTTAATAACTTCTGTACCTCACATAAATGAACTTGAATGCATATGTCATATGTCTAGAACCATGGACAAGAGTTTGGTATGCACAAGACTTGAATGTCAAGCTTGTTACCTAACAATCTTTGCAACATTTTTGTTTATTTGTGATCTTGAAAATCCTTGAATGAAAATCGATGCAAAATTAAATTCAACGACCTAATGAATGATGCCAAACATCACACTTGATTAAACATTGCTTTGAGGGCTTCAACATTGTTTTGATTACAAAGTAATGGTTTCCTTCTTATGTGGATCATAATGCTATTAGTTCATGAACTAAACACCTAAGTAATCAAACATTTCACTATCAACTTGCCTTATTTACATAGTCATATTAATGTTTATGGTTGCAAACACTTGAGCTTTTATACTTTATCTCTGATACATGGCTCAAATTTGGTGTGTTTTGTGGCTTTAGAACTATGTGGATACAATGGATACGAATTTTGAAGGTCTACTCTAAATCCTGTAGTTCTAAATGTGGTCAAACATTATTCATGCTCATTGTCACATATACAAGTATTTAGACCTGATAATAAACTTGTAATCTGCCTACAAGTATACAAGTATGACTTGGTCTACTGTTCTTTCACACCTCACAAGGAGCCACAATCCCTAGATGGAGCCTATGTTATAACACACATAATTTTGAGCTTTTGAGCTTTATATATTTTGCCTTTTAGAAATAAAATTTTACCCAAAAAAGAAAAAAACTTACAAAGTTGCCTTTTAATTTTAAAATCAAATCAATTGGTTGTTATTTATCAATAAGGTGCTTACGGTACCTATAGTCAATGAGCAACTCTAATTTGATCGATCGATCCTAATGATCCCCGAAGTTTTGGATCCGCATGAGTGTTAAAGAGAAAGTCTCTAGCGGTCACTTCGGAGCTTTGCGCTTCGGATGTTCCAACAAGTCCAAACAACAAAAACTCCAAAATTTCAAAGTCTCGATGATAGCGTTAATGTTTAATCCATTATTATAGTTCTTTGCATTTCAATAGATAACAGCAGCATAAAATAGAATCATTGAGAAATACACAATCACAAGAGACACATCATTTATCCTGGGAAAACCTCATGGGGCAGAAAACCCAGCAAAACTTCCTTAATATAGATAGCCAATACAATGCCAAGAGATAACTCAAACAAGTACAGAAAGTCCTCTCCCAAAGATGCACCTATATCTCTCTCTCTTCTCCAACTGCAGCTCTAAAACTTGTGTCTCATTGAACAAGTGTGTGTTTCTAAGTGAGGTGCTAGCCTCCTTATTTATACAAATCTGGCACGTGCAGAAGTGTCTTTTCACTTGCAGGGCCAACTTCTTCTTTTGGGTGGTTATAACCACCTTTATTATATTCTGGGGCCTCTTTGATATATTTTGGGGCCGAATTCTTCTTTTGCCTATTACAATTACATTATGACCAATCCACAAAAGGGGATTTGGTCCTTTACAGTGGTCGACATGATCAATCCACAATGGGGATTGATCCAATGAATAATATATCAAAATAATAATTAGAATACACTTTGCAGTTACATTATTTCAACACTCCCCCTTAACAAGAAGGGTATTCTTCAACAGCATTAGACGAGAGAGAGGCCTTTATCATCAATAGCATCAGGAGGACATCATCATCAATATCATCTTGGAACATTGACTGTCGTATCTATAAATCATTGGAAGTTTTCTTCATCGGCAGCATTGTCATTCTCAAAGGAATGCAATTATCATCTGCATCAATATGAATTAGTATAAAACTAATACATCATCATCATCACAGCACGAGGCCGGCTCATCGTAATACAACACTGGTTTTACATCACATCTGTTAAAATGGAAGCTCAGTACTCGTCTTTCTTTACGTCACAGCAATCAAGATGGAAGCAAGATACTCATCTTGCTTTAAGTCATAGCAATCAAGCTGGAAGCAAGATACTAGATTGGATTTACATCACATCTCTCAAGCTGGAAGCACAGTACTAGTCTCATCTCAACGTCTTGCTTTACGTCACAACACTCAAGCTGGAAGAAAGATACTAGACTGGCTTTACGTCACAGCTATCAGGCTGGAAGCACAGTACTAGTCTCATCTCGTCGTCTTGCTTTATGTCACATCACTCAAGCTGGAAGCAAGATACTAGACTAGCTTTACGTCACAGCTATCAAGCTGGAAGCACAGTACTAGTCTCATCTTATTGTCTTTCTTTACGTCACAACACTCAAGCTGGAAGCAAGATACTAGATTGGATTTACGTCACAACTATCAGGCTGGAAGCACAGTACTAGTCTCATCTCATCAGCTTGTTTTACGTCACAACACTCAAGCTAGAAGCAAGATACTAGACTGGCTTTAAATCACAGCTATCAAGCTGGAAGCACATTACTAATCTCATCTCATTGTTAAGTCCTAATATTGGCTCATTACCCCTTAATTGGGGCATATTAGATTAGTAATGCTATTTTATTTATGTCGGCTTTAGGCCATTAGTTGTAATTTAGATTAGTAATGTTATTTTAATTATGTCGGCTTTAGGCCATTATTTGTAATTATACCTCCTAGTCTCCTATATATACCAAGGAG
>JASDQU010738573.1:303311-313822 GCA_032191745.1 Picea mariana | reverse complement strand
TTTTCTCTTGTGAAAGATGCTCTCTTCAGCTTGGCTCTGATACCATGTTAATGTTTAAGCCATTATTATAGTTCTTTGCATTTCAATAGATAACAATAGGATAAGATAGAATCACAAGAGACACATCATTTATCCTAGGAAACCCTCATGGGGCAGAAAACCCAGCAAAACTTCCTTAATATAGATAGCCAATACAATGCCAAGAGATAACTCAAACAAGTACAGAAAGTCCTCTCCCAAAGATGCACCTCTCTCTCTCTCTCTTCTCCAACTGCAGCTCCAAAACTTGTCTCTCAAGGAACAAGTGAGTGTGTCTAAGTGAGGCGCTAGCCTCCTTATTTATACAAGTCTGGCACGTGTGGAAGTGTCTTTTCACTGAAAGGGCCAACTTCTTCTTCTGGGTGGTTATAACCACTTTTATTATATTTCGAGGCTTCTTTAACATATTATGAGGCCGACTTCTCTTTCTACCTATTACAATTACATTATGACCAATCCACAAAAGGGGATTTGGTCCTTTACAGTAGCCGACATGATCAATCCACAATGGGGATTGATCCAATGAATAATATATCAAATAATAATTAGAATACACTTTGCAGTTACATTATTTCAACAGCTTCAACATGTCGGCTTTGCAAATACAGATTGCTAGGGCATATTTTTTTAGTCTACAAATTTGAAGTGTGATTGTTGAGTGAATATGGCACCTCTTTTGTATGTAGTTTCTATACAAACTCCTCTATGTTGGAATCAAAGTATCTCAATTTTAGCATCTTTGATTGTGCAAGTCATCTCAAAAACAATTATGTGGGTGGGACCCTTCACACACATGAGAAACACGTGGCCCTCAATTTTGTACACAGACTCAAGCTAATGTTTCCTTGATAACATGTAGAAATTTAGGGTACATACATTCACAAAGACAATGGTGGAAAGAGAAAAATAAAATATATATTTCATTAACAATACTGTAATAATGTGTCTATCATGCCTTTATAGTATGTGCCATTATAATTTATAATACCCCTACATGGTTATGGTGGTTTAGCCACCTAACCCCTAACTTTAACATCAAAATGTTATAATGGTCACATGTCACTAATATAAAATGACCATTAGAAAAACTTTTATAATTTAATACTACTAAATATTATTGGAGTGTTAATTCTCCAACATATATAAGCTATATAATCCTATAGCTAAGAAGTTTATTATCAACGGAGAGGTTTTTCTAGAGTCCTCTTACAACCTAGGTCATTTCCTATTCTAGAAGTTGCAGAACTAGAAGGAGCATCAACATCCAGTGTTGAAGATGTTGAGTCTAATAGAGAAGTTGAAAGAGATGTGCCAAATGCAAAAAGAACTCCAACAATTTTGTTAAAGACCAGCAATGGAAAACAAAAAAAGCTATGATGTTACCATGACACAAAAACAGATGTCAAAGAAGATGTTGACACTCAAGTAGAAAGTGGAAGACTTAAGTGAGCATCCAAACCATGAGATTTTCTTCAGGTGAACTTAGCCTTGATGAGTGAGGTAATACCCAACTCCTGAACCCACTTATGTTTGTAAACCTCTTAAAAAGAAAGAACAGGCAGCCATGCAAGTAGAATGACATGCATTGATAAAAACAACACTAGGAACTTCTTGAAGTTCCTGAGATAAAATGGTAATAGACTACAAATGGGTCTTCAAAACCAAGTATAAGGTTAACATAGGCATACACAAGCATAAGTTAAGGTTGGTTGCAAAAGGCTATGCCTAGTTGAGATTGATTATAAAGAGTTGTTTGCACTAGCTGCCAAGTTGAACACCATCACGTTGGTACTCTCCTTATCAACTCAATTGGTGGGACAGTTCCATTGAATGGACATAAAAGTGCCTTTCTGAATGGGGATCTTTTTGAGTAAGTCTCTATGGGGCAATCAAAGGGATTTATTAGCAAGGAGAATTATGTTTGCAAGTTGATCAAAGATTTATATGGTTTAAAACAATATTGCTAGGGCACAGAGCGAAGCAAGGAGCAATCCGTCGCGAAAAAGATGTTGAGAATGAAGCAGTCCCCTGAGCTTTTTGTAAACATACATATTAATATTAATAATGTTTTTGTGTAGTCCTAGGGGTGGTTCCATAAGTAGACATGGGAGCACACGATAGTACTTGGCATTATTTGGGAGTGCCCACCACTACTAAAGAGACTCTAAAAGTGCTCACAAGCATTAAGGAGTGCACTCTTGAATACGGTCTAGATTGAGAACATGAACTCAACAGTGCGCCAAAAAGTGCTTGACAACATAGAGGAGTGTGCCCTCGAATATGATCCCAAACGAGGGTGTTTAGGGAGCACAATCCCAACAATGCTCCCACAATGATTCTTCTAGAAGGCAATTTCGAAGCAAGATTGGGAACCCCCAAAGTGTACCTTAATAACTATGGTAGCTCCCTGGTAACTATGGTTTAAAACAAGCACTAGGGGATTGGTATATTAATTGGAACAAAATCTTCAAGAAAATGTTTTTGAATAAGTAATTGTCAAGCCAGGGATGGACAAAGGGAATAAGTAACTCCACAGACGATTTATTTCATTAACTCACATCATGCATATATACAAGAGGAAGTGACCTTTGGTTTCATCTTCCAAGAGTTCTGAATGACTCTTCATATTCACCTACGTCTCTTCATATTTCTCCTAGCTTAATATTTACAAGAATATTTACAATGTACCTCAATCCCTAAGGATTAGGTATTTAACATTCCCCCCTTAATCTGAAGGGGTATTTGTGAATCCAAGCATCATTTTGAACTTTTCAAATGTTTCTCTTCCAAGCACTTTGGTGAAGAAGTACGCAATTTGCTCATTTGAGGAACAATGTCTCAAGTGAATAGACTTGGCCTCTACATGATATCAAATCAGATGGTACTTTGAGTTGATGTGCTTGGTTTGATCATGGAATCTGGGATTCTTGGCCAACTTGATTGTTGAAGTATTGTCAACCAGAAGAGGAGTAGAATTCACATGTTTCTCGTGCAAATCTTCAAGTATTTTCCTGAGCCACACAATCTCCTTTGTTGCTTCTGTAGTTGCTAGATATTCTGCCTCTATTGTGGAATCTGTTGGAACTAACTATTTGCATGATCTCCAAGAGGCAATGGCTGATCCAAGACTCATGAGATAGTCTAAAGTTGACACTCCATTTTCTTTATCCCCATCAAAGTCTGAATCAGAATATTCGATCAAGTTGAAGTCATCCACCTTAGAACACTTGAGTCCAAAATCTTGAGTTTCCTTCAAGTATTTTAGAACTTGTTTTGCAGCAAACCAATGTCCTTCACAAGGTTTTTGCATGAACCTGGTTTGAATCCCAACAACGAATGAAATATATGGTCTTGTGGTGGTGAGGTAGATAAGACCTCCCACAAGTTGTATGTACTTGTTGCATCCTCAAATTCATTCCCTTCTTTCAATGTGAGCTTCAAATTATGTTCCATTGGAGTAGAAAGAGGGTTACACTCAGTAATGCCAAACTTGTTAAACAATTCTCCAATGTACTTCTTTTGGGAGATGAATATGTACTTTGGATTTTAAGTCACTTCAATGCCCAAGTAGTAGTGAAGATGTCCCAAATCTGTCATCTCAGAGCCCTTCTTCAATTCTTTCTTTATGGATGCAATATAGCTTTCATTGTTCCCTATTATCAACAAATCACCTACATACACTACAAGATATACAATGGTTTTTTCAACTTTCTTGACAAACAGAGTTGCATCATCAAGATTAAAGTGCTTGAAATTCAATTTCAGAAGATGCTCAATTAGCTTTTCATACCATGCTCACGGTGCTTGTTTCAGGCCATATATGGATTTGATGAGTTTGCATAATTTTTGTTCTTGTCCCTTCACAACAAAACCTTCTGGTTGAGACATGAAGACATTCTTTTTCAAGTCTCCATTCAAGAACGCAGTCTTCACATCCATCTGATGAAATTTCCATCCATTTTGTGTTGCCAAGGAAAATAGAGTATGAATGGTAGCCCATTTTGTTGTGGGGAAAAAGTCTCCCCATGATCAATGTCTTCTTTCTATGCAAACTCTTTTGCCACGAACCTCGCTTTGTGCTTGTCAAGTGAGCCATTTGATTTGTACTTGTTCTTGAAGACCCACTTGCAACCAATTGGTTTGGTTCTGAATGGAGGGTCCGCCAACTTCCATGTCCCATTCTTGATGAGAGCATCATACTCCTTCTACATGGCTTATTTCCACTCATCATGAGAAGCAACTTCTTCAAAGGAAGTTGGTTCAAAGTTAGTAGATAAATTCCATTCACAATCATATGAAACATCCATATCATCTACATCACCCAAATCTGAATTATCTACATCACCTCCATCTTGTCTTGTAGAAATTCTAGTTCTTGTCTTTCCAACCTCCTCAGGATGAACACTTTCAAGTGTCTTTTTGAGCCACTTTGGTGGACCTTTCTTAGATGGTCTAGGTTCCTCCACTGATTGAGATAGTGTTGCATTTCCATCAAGGTTCAACCTTTCAATCCTCTCAATCACATCATCCAGATAAACTTCTTGTTCTAATGAAGTGGATGGAACTTCTCCAAGCAGGGGAGATGGTGCTTCAAAAGGAGATTCCAAAGATTGATCCAAAATAGGGATCCCCCCTTCAAGATGTGGAATCTCATCATCAAAATCGTGATATGTCTTTACATGGGTGAATCTATCCAAATGATCAAGTTGTCGCTCCACAATTTTGTCATTCTTGGTGTATTCAAGAAAAATCACATCTCTTGAAAGAATGAGCTTCTTGTTTACCTCGTCATAAAGACAATATGCCTTGGTGGTATTTGAGTACCCCAAGAAGATGCCCTTCTGACTCCTTGCATGAAGCTTGTTTCTTTGCTACTTAGGAATCAAGGCATAGTAGGTGGAACCAAAGACCATAAGATGCCTCACCAAAGGAATGTGGCCATGAGATGGACTCTCATAAGGAGTCTTGTTCCCAAGAGCATGAGATGGACTCTTGTTTTTCACAAATACTACACATAGAACTGCATCAGCCCAAAACATCAATTTCACATTTTCGAAAAACATCATGGAACAAACCATATTTAAGAAAGTCATGATCATTCTTTCAGCTACACCATTATGTTGAGGATTGTATGGAACAGTGGTTTGATGCTTGATCCCATGTTGGCGAAGATAGTTTTCAAATTCATTAGATGTATATTATCTCCCATTATAAGTACAAAGAGTGCCAATATGTGATTATGATTCATTTTGGATCCATACATGAAAATTTTTTAAAAGTTTCAAAAGCGTGTGATTTATCTTTCAACAAGTACACGCAACCAGTGTTGATAACATCAGCAAAACTTCGACGAGGGTCCAAAAAACATCTTCTCGGAAACATTGGCGAAAAAAACAACAAACCACGACAAATAATAAAAAACAAAATATATTTTGTGGCAAACACCAGAAAAAATCGACAAAAGCAACAAATCACAATTTTTTCGAACCAAAAATCGATAGTTTGAAAAAAACGCGATTTTTTTAAACATCAGCGAAAAATCGTCAATGTTATCAACACTGCACCCAACACATCCTGGTGTAATCATCAATAAAAGACATGATATATTTATTGCCATTAGCAGATGGAACAGGCATGGAGCCACACAAATTAGAATGTATCAATCCAAGATTTCTACATGCTCTAGAAGTGGAATCACAAAAAGGTTGTTTGCTATGTTTTCCAAGGATACAAGCATCACATTGCTTCAATTTCCTAGTAATAGTAGGCAAACTAAAAACATTATTCTTTTTCAATAAACGAATGTTGTCATAATTATGTGTCCAAATCTAGCATGTCATAAGAGACTAGATGGCAATGTACCTTCATCATGATGAGAGAGGTATGCAGAATTTTGTGCATGAATAGATGTCCCTTTCAACTTCAACAATCTTCCATCCTCCACTCCTGTCATAACAACCATGTTCTCGGATGACTTCCTTATTTCAACTTTGCCACCGAAGATATGAATAGAGTGGCCTTGTTGTCGAATGTGCACAAGAGCTAGAAAGTTGCTTCGCAACTTTGGAAGATAGAGTACATCATGTAGAAGAAAATCCGGAAATCCAAGCAATTTAAACCTGACAGTGCCAATTTTCGAAGGTTTGAGACTTGATTTATCTGCAAAATAAACTATACCATCTACATTGTCATTGAAATCTACAAAGAAGTCTCTCTGAAAGGTCATGTGGCATGTGGCACTTGTGTCAAGCAGCCATGCATCTCTCCAAGAAGCAAATGAAGTGTTAAATAAATCTTCAGTACTCCAATATTGCAATGGGCAACAATATAATGAGCAAATTCAAGTGCTTCGCCAGATCTGATGCTTTATCTTTGTCCTTTCTAATCTTGCTTGTCTTTGATCTTCTCCCAAGGGATTCTGCATGTCTTTGCCTCATGTGACCCATTCTTTCCGCAATGGACACGATGAAGATCAGATCTCTCACCTTGATTGTGCCTACTCCCTACCTCTAAAATTCTTTCTTCCAGGTCCTCTTTTACTGCCTTCTTTAGAAGAATCATGTGATTGATTCTTCCCTTTCTAAGCAAGGTACACAGTCTCTCTAGTGGGATGATCTATCTTCTTTCCAAAAAAAAATTCACTTTCTGCAACTTTCTCCACCAAAGAGTCAAATGTCATGGACTTCGTTTAACCATTAGCTTTCAAGGATTCGAGGTAGAGAGAATATGTAAGGTAGAGGGCCTTAATGAAGGTTGTGAGAGGAATGTCTATCTTCACTCTAGTGGCATCGATGTTGTGCATGATGGATTTGATCTCAAAAGCTAAAGCCATGGAATCATCATCCTTCAACTCTAGGTTGAAGAGATTCACTAGCAATTGTACGAGTTCCAATTCTGAATGTGAGTCA
The DNA here is from genome assembly GCA_032191745.1 of Picea mariana. NCBI lineage: Eukaryota > Viridiplantae > Streptophyta > Pinopsida > Pinales > Pinaceae > Picea > Picea mariana. The sequence continues at coordinate 306,875 of JASDQU010738573.1, read as the reverse complement.
TACAAATCCTTCAATCTTTTTAAAGCACCGTAGGAGTCTTTAATGGAAATAATATGGCGGCTCACCTCTTCACTTGCCGTCGCAGTAATCAAGGCATATGCTTTCTTGTCTTTGTTATCCAATATGGCAAGCTCCTTATCTGATGAAGGTTTGGCAAGTATTATTGTCATTCTCTCCTTCACAAATGCCATCCCCCAAATCGTTAAAAATCAGAGTGTGTTTGATCTTTCTAGACCATTCTGGGTGATTTTCTTTGCCAATCAACACCACGCCAACAATGGAGATGAGAGAATGCATTTTCATAAACAAAATGGCAAGAGGAGGGCACGAATGGAAACGCAATGTCGAGGGAATAATCAAAGAGAATAATGCCAAACAGATGCAAGGAGTGGTTTGGACACACATGAGCAAGAGGATGGGCGTGAACGACAGGATTTGCACGCAACCGGAGAGACAAACCTGAGGGAATAAACAGATCTAAGAGACGTTTCTGCATGCGGGAGAGAATCATGGAGTTAAGACCAACTCTAATACCACTGTCAAGCCAGGGATGGGCAGAGGGAATAAGTAACTCCACGGATGATTTATTTCATTAACTCACATCATGCATATATACAAGAGGAAGTTACCTTTGGTTTCATCTTCCAAGAGGTTTGAATGACTCTTCCTATTCACCATGACTCTTCATATTTCTCCTAGCTCAACATTTACAAGGATATTTACAATGTACCTCAATCCCTAAGGATTAGGTATCTAACAATAATTATGACCCAAATCTATTTGTTTATTTTAACAATATGATGATTACAAGAAACTAGGAAGTGTTGATTGAAGAAGCAAAGAATCAGTTATATAAAGCATTTGATATGACTAACCTAAGCTTGCCTTAATTACTACCTAGGACTTGAGGTTTGGAAAACGAAGTGCATTATATTTCTCTTATAAACAAAATATGCAAAAGAATTATTTCAAAGATTCAACTTAGTGGATTGCAAATCTTCCATGACCCACTTGAAAGTTGGTCTGAAGTTGTCAAACGATGTGGAGTTGCATCCAATCAATGAAACTTTATAGAAAAAGCTTATAGGCGGTGTAATTATTTGACCAACACAAGGCCAAACATATGCATTGATGTTGGCTTGGTTGAGATATTTATAAATGCGTCGACGAAGGTTCATTGGAATGCTACTAAGAGGATACTCATGCATGTCAAAGGCACCATGAACTATGGAATTGAATTCAATAAATCTAATAATTTTCAATAAGCTAGCTACACTAACTCACATTGGGTAGGATGTATGGATGAAGGGAAAACCAAGTCTAGCAATATACTTAGTCTTGCTTTTGTCCTTCTAATGATTGATTGATTGTAGTAACACTCTCTTCTTAATAGTTTTGATAGTACCCTTCCTTGCTTCCTCTCTGCACATGTGCATGCTTTATGATGGGAAGACCATCTTGTCACATATAGTATTTGGAACATTTGTTGAGTTTTTTGACCCATCAATTCGTGGTCAACTCTCCTGGGTTGATTGCAAGAAATGATGGGGGAGGGGCGGAAGGTGTTGGTTTTCTAGAAAAACATTTTAAGGAATAAAATTTTCTAGTAATTGACGCAAAGGAGAACTCAGGGGGGATTTTAACTGGATGGATAAAATATAATCCCTTACTCAATTCTTACTTCATTGTATCAAGTATATGGACTGAATTTTTATTTCAAGAGATTTGAAAAAAGATTTAGGTGATAAATTGCTATGGTCCTTAAGCAAAAAGGAAACCCTTCTAGGATAATCTTTTTGCTTTTGGACTGTATAAAAAATGATAGGGCGATTGTTGGGGGTGACTTAAACTTCACCCTTAACAAGTCAAAGGTATCAAGGGATGCAATAAGGTTGGACAAAATAGAAAAAAAAAATCAAGTATAAGATAGAAGAAGCAAGGCTTGTAGATGTGAAGCCCATAAAATAACCTAGAGAAACAATAGGTTAGGTGAAGTTGGGGTCTTAAAGAGACTCGACAGATTTTTGGCATCTGAAGATTTAATGTCTGAGTTAGATAGGGTTGGATCCTGAGTGGACATTGGAGGAGGTTTAGATCACTTGTCTATCCTCATTCAATTAGAAAACAAGCCCTGAAGCCAGCAAGCCCATTCATGTTCAATCTCGATTGGTTGGAGGATGAGGAGTGTGCAGAACTAGTAAAGAAGACCTGTGTAGGATTTGATGAGAAGTCAAGGGACTCAACAAGTTAACGATTTGTAAAAGCTCTAAAAGGAGTTAAGGAGGCAATGTCAGCTTGGGAAGCAATCAAAAATAAAAATTTGGACAAGGATTTAAAGGAAGTAGAGGGTGAGATAGTTGAATTGTCTTAGAGGAATGAGGTGGGGTTTTTTACTAAGGAAGAAAAACCAAGACTAAGGAATCTTGAAGATAAAAAGAAAAAGTTGTTAGACTAGAGGGAGGCGGAGTGGAGAATAAAAAGCAAGACGGAGTGATTGGGAAAGGGCAATGAAAATACAAAAGTTTTCCATAATTTTGCAAAGCATCACAAGAGGATAAATACTATATGGGAGATGTGTTGAAATAATGTAACTGCAAAGAGTATTCTTATTATTATTTGATATATTATTCATTGGATCAATCCCCATTGTGGATTGATCTTGTCGGCTATTGTAATAGGACCAAATCCCCTTTTGCGGATTAGTCAAATGTTAATTATAATAGGCAAAATAAGAAGTCGGCCCCAGCAGATATTAAAGAGGCCCTAGAATGTAATTAAGGTGGTTATAACCACCCAGTGGGAGAAGTCGGCCCTGCCAGTGAAGAGACACTTCACACATGCCACTCTAATATATAAATAAGGAGGCCAACGCCTCACTTACACACACAACTCACTTACTCATTAAGAGATAAGTTTCGGATCTACTGCTGGAGAAAAAGGGGAGAGAGAGTGGCGCATATCTGGGAGAGGACTTTCTGTATTAGTTTAAGAGATCTCTTGGCATTGTATTGGCTATCTATATTAAGGAAGTTTTGTTGGGTTTTCTTCCCCTAGAGGGTTTCCCAGGATAAATGTTGTGTCTCTTGTGATTGTGTATTTCTCAATGATCTTGGATTATGCTATTGTTATCTAATGAAATGCAAACAACTATAATAATGGCTTAAACATTAACATGGTATCAGAGCCAAGCTGAAGGAAGCATCTTTCACAAGTGAAAAACGTCACTGTTGTCGTACATGAAAATTAGGGTTTTTTGATGGTGAAGCTTTTCATCCCCAAAACCATCTAGAAAAGTGCGCCCTACCCTAAGGATCAGTTTGGCACTCTCAGCGCACCTTTCAATGGTTGGATCTCTCGGAAAGTGAAACCCTAGTTTCACAAAGTACCAGAAGTACCAGAAAACCAGTGTACCAAAAGTACCAGAAAACCAGTGTACCAAAAGTACCAGAAAACCGATGTACCAGAAGTACCAGAGGTACCAGAGGTACCAGAAGCACCAGTCCAGAAATCCACAGATCAAATTTGGAGGAGCAAAAGTTGGATTTTCTCATATCCAAACACACC
>JASDQU010738573.1:289795-302397 GCA_032191745.1 Picea mariana | reverse complement strand
AATACCTTGACTCAAAAAAGGTTAGAATGAAGGTCATAGCTACAACATGCAACATTGATCAATATAACAAATGGATGCATATTTGAATAATCACACCTGGGTTGCATCATTCCTCTGAATGTGTTGGATCTTGAGATCCTTTTGGATCTATGGCAAGTGATCCCTTCTCCTACAAATACTCTTTAAGGTTTAACCATTTAAACATATGTGAGTGCATACCTCTGATAATATTTGTAGGTAGTGGCTCCATCTGGCAGCAATGGTAATCATTACCAACTCTTAAAAACTTCAAGGGTGTTTGCAACTAGTGCTACGACTGCAACTGCAACTGGTTCTGAGACTGCAACTGCAACTGCAACTTAGGGTTTTATGAGGAAACCTTAATTTTTCAAACTTCAAAATTTGAAATTCTAATCCAGGGGATAGATGTGTTGAGTCGAGGCGAGTAAGCTGGTGCAGTCAGATTTATGAAAATACAACTTTTACCCCCTCAAACTTGATCTATGGATTTCTAGACTGGTGCTTCTAGTTTTCCGGTACTTTTGGTACTCTGGTTTTCTGGTACTTTGTGAAACTAGGGTTTCGCTTTCCGGGATATCTAGCCACTAAAAAGGTGCGCTGATGGTGCCAAAATGATCCTTGGGGGAGGGCGCACTTTTCTATATGGTTTTAGGGCTAAAATACCTCACCAATAAAAATCCCTAATTTGCATGTATGACAATAGTGATGTTTTTCACTCTCTCTTGTGAAAGATTCTCTCTTCAGCTTGGCTCTGAAACCATGTTCATGTTTAAGCCATTATTATAGTTCTTTGCATGTCAATAGATAACATCAACATAAGACAAGATCACTGATAAATACACAATCACAAGAGACACAACATTTATCCTGGGAAACCCTCTAGGGGAAGAAAACCCAACAAAACTTCCTTATTATAGATAGCCAATACAATGCTAAGAGATAACTCAAACAAGTACATAATTTCCTCTCCCAAAGATGCACCTCTCTCTCTCTCTCTCTTCTCCAACCGCAGCTCCAAAAATTGTCTCTCAATGAACAAGTGAGTGTGTGTCTAAGTGAGGCGCTAGCCTCCTTATTTATACAAGACTGGCACGCGTGGGAGTGTCCTTTCACTGGCAGGGCTGACTTCTTATTCTGGGTGGTTATAACCACCTTTATTATATTTTGGGGCCTCTTTGATATATTTTGGGGCCGACTTCTCTTTTTGCCTATTACAATTACATTATGACCAATCCGCAAAAGGGGATTTGGTCCTTTTACAATAGCTGACATGATCAATCCACAATGGGGATTGATCCAATGAATAATATATCAAATAATAATAAGAATACACTTTATAGTTACATTATTTCAACATTTAATATATATGGGGGAGAGTGTGTGATAATGTCTATATTATCTATTTAAGATATCTCTATAACGGATGTGATATCTCTATTGGTTGAGGTCCAAATCATGGATGCATGACCTTTAAGATTAAAGAGAACACCATAAAATGATGGTTGAGGTCCAGATTGGATCAGCAAAACTAGATAAAAGCAAAGGATGCCACACATTTTGAATGATTAAATATTGAAATAATACACATTCAGATAAAAACAAAGGATACCACACATTTTGAATGATTAAATATTGAAATAATACACATTCCTAAGGTGAAAAATTATGTATGGAAGTAATGACACCAATTACTTTTTTAAATAAAAAAATTGACATTATAAATATAAATGTGTATGAACATAAAATTAATATTTTGTATTTTTTTATGAATTTAAATTAAATGATTATACAAATATTAATTCATTATGAGTTTTGTATTGTTATAAATGTGTATGAACATAAAATTATTTTTTTTGTGAATTTAAATTAAACGATTATACAAATATTAATTCATTATGAATTTTGTATTTAACAAGTAAGGGAAAATATTAAAATGCAAATATCAAATTTCAAATATTTCACTTGGGTTGGGTAAAGAGACTACTAGCAAAATAATGCTACTAACTTGGACTTTTAGTTTGAACATAAAATTCAAGGATGCTAACACATTGAGAGTGTTTATCAAGGATGCTAACACATTGAGAGTGTTTTATACTTTCCACCATAATAGAATATGAAAGATAAATTCAATAATTATCATCAAGTTTAATGAAATGCTCAATTTTTTATTCAATAAAAGTGCTCTCTATTCAATTGGGAGAGTTAGAAACTTAGCCTTTTTTTGAATAAGGTGTCTCACCCTAATAAAACATTAGAATAAATTGGAGTTATTGTAGTTGTTAATGTAAAGTTAGATTCTTTAATCAACAAGTTTGAAAAGGGATAAGTTTTTCAAAGCTTCCCAAGAGAGTCTATTATCTTTTTTTTTTTTTAATTATTCATATAATGGCCTTTAATTTAGTGAATTTAGAAGCACATATTCTCAATTTCAATTGTTAGTTTAGTTAATTTTATCGAAGTGATTTATTGCTAAAGTTGATAGAGTAAACTCTATCATTGATTAGTAAACTCTATCAACGTGATTCAATAATGGAGTTGATTAGAAGGCTTTTCCATTCACTAAGTTCATTTTAATTAACCAAGAATTCTATATAACTTCTAGCTATTCACTAAGTTCATTTCAATTGATCACAAATTCTATAAATATTTGGTGGGTTTAAGCCACTATTCTCCCTCATGCCTCATGCTTCTTTGTTGAATAATTTTCTTTTGGAGTGGGAACTTAAGGATGAACTTGGGTTAATCAAAGTCAAAATCATGAACAAAGAATAAAACTTTAATGTGTTTCTACATAAATATTTATCACCAATCAAAGTTCCCAGTCATATCATAAGTGGATTCCATGGTTCCACTTGAACATGGGGTGTAAGGATGCAAAGTGCTATGGAGTATGCAAGGTACTATAGTAGGTAAACAATGATAAAACTTGAAACTCCAATGGGAAGGATCTTAGATGGATTTCTTATTTCCTCGACCAAAGTTGAGATGGAATCATAGCTTGTATGAATAAATAAACAATGATGACTATGTCCAAATCCACTTTATATCTATATAGTGAAAATCCACTGTGATGTGTTGTGAGATAGTGCAATTGTTTACATAGTTTTGTATTCTACTTTTTTGGTTTTGGAAAATCCTTGGCCTTGTTGGATTGTAGAACTATCAAAGAAATTGTGAAAATGTGTGGAAAGGAAAAAGTGTGGGAAATGGATAAGCTTTGTGATCAAGAGAGTTATTCATGTTAGAAACACTAAAAAAAACAGGAGAGAGAGTAAATAATTAAATATAAAATAATCAATGGAAAAAACACATAGTACATAGAGATTTACCCTAGAAACCCTTAACCGGGAAAACCAACAATGCTAGAGCGAGTCGTGACTCCCGCTCCTTCTTTGTCTTATTCATTCAATAAATAAAGAGTTACATGACTAACCTTGGTCCACACCTACGACAAAATTCATCATCCTAATCTCTTGCTTTACCACAAGGACAACCCTACATCCAAATCGACTTACATCTTCATGACCAATGTGCTATTACAAGGCACAATTACAACACTCTCTCTAAAACCGAGAGTTTATAACAACATCAATAGTAACCTTATAAAGTCATACATAATGCATTATTTATAGGCATCTACAACATGTAAAAACCTAATTCATGGTTCCTAAAAAGGTTACAGATCCGATCCATGAAGATGATTGGTCATGATCCCACAAATCTCAGGATTCTGTTATAGATTTTGACCACCAGTCGGCTACGAACCAATCGACTACTGTTCAGATAATAATAGACCATGCAATCGATCTCTGGTCGGATAACCTTTCAACATTCAATTAGATATCAATTGAAATCTAGTTGGGTCATCCCTTCGACCACCTATCAACCATCAAATTGACCTAATTCTCAGTTTATCCATCCCTCAGTCGATCATCCTTGACTAGCTAGTTGGTTGACTAAATTTCCACTACAAAGAATATAAAATTTACAACATTATCCCACTTGTTGTCTTCTTTGTAGAAATAGGAGAACCTAAACTTCTGTTCACTGACCTAGGGAAACAAAACCCATTGCCTCTCTACACTAAGCGAACTTCATAACACTCACAAACATGGTCAAAGAATCTGCTATGTTTTTTAAAGTGTTTACCTTCTCCAACAACACCTTTTTTCTTTCCACCATGTCTCTAATGAAATGGTATTGTACATCAACACGCTTCACCTTTCCACCATCTCTCTATCCTCATAGCTTTCTTCTCAAACCCAACCCTTGAACATAGTCAATGCAACTACACTACTTATTTTCTTACATGAAAGCCTACCATGTATTCAAATTCCATTGTTGACAAGGATACTACCTCTTGTCTCTTACTCATCCAAATGATTGCTCCATTGAACATTATAAACACATATCCATAGGTCAACCTTCTTCAATCGAGATCTCCAACCCAATTGACGTCGGCAAATCCATGTACATTCACTTCCCTGTCAGGTTCAAGTTTCCCTTGGTAATATATTTCATACTTTGTTGCACCATGCAAGTATCTCAACGCTCTATTAATAATAATCCAATGCTCTTTCCCAGGTGTCAATATGTATTTTCTCAATACTTCCACTGCATGAGCAATATCTGGTTGAGTGAAAACCATTACATACATCAAACTACCAACAACACTAGCATAGGGAACACATGACATGTCCTTTGTTTCTTCCAGTGTATTTGGACACTATTTAGTAGTTAGTTTTACCTCTATAAGAATAGGTACCTTGAGCGGCTTACACTCTTGCATGTTGAAACATTTTAATACTATTTCAATGTACTTCCTTTGATTTAAACAAAGTTTTCTAATTTCTTGTTCTCTCTTAATCTCCATTCCTAGAATGAAGTTAGCGACACCAAGATCCTTCATGTAGAACATGTAGGATGGAAACATCTTCACCTCCTTTATTACTTCCATGTTGTTTTCGACCAACAACATGTCATCGACATAAAAATCTACATATATGAAACAATCACCTTATTTCTTGGAATACACACAATGATCAACCTTGCTTCTCACAAATCCTAAACTAAGGATGTATGTGTCAAAATATTGGTACCACATCCTTAGTGATTGCTTTAGACCATAAAGAGATATCTTCAAATTGCACAACAACTCTTTATTTCTCTTTACTAGAAATCCTTCAGGATGCTTCACGTAGATTTCTTCTTCCCTGTCCCCATGTAGGAAAATTTTCTTCACATTCATTTTCTCTATATCAAGATCAAATGGTACAACTAGAGACATTAGTCCTATAATGAAAGTTAATTTTGCAATAGGAGAGAAAATATCCCCGAAGTTGACTCCCTCAACTTGGGAATACCCTTTTGCAACCAATCAAGATTTGAACTTCTCTACTTGACCTATTATGTTCAGCTTCTTCTTGAACACCCACTTGTTACCGATGGGTTTCCTTCCATTAGGTAGCTTGACCAAATCCCATGTCTCATTCTTGTGCAAGGATTCCATTCCTTCGACCATGGAGTCCTTCTAGAGTTTACCGTCTATCGATTCAACCACCTCCCTAATTGATTTGGGCTCATCATCAATGGAAAATAACAAAAATCCAGAACAAAAATCACATGGACTGTACCTTTTATATTTTTTTCTTACTTGACTAGACCTCCTTACAACTATTGTATGAAGTTCAACCTCTTCATCTAATTTAGTTGACTTCTGAATCATGTTCCTCATTCTTCAGCTCAAGCACCAATTTATTTGGTTCTTTCTCCATTTGAGTCTCTTCAATCCTATTATTTTCCTCGACTTCCTTGAATACCTCATCCTAACTATAATTTGTTTTCCTCAATACTGGATCCCACAACTTATATCCTTTCATTCCATCCTTGTAACCGATGAAAACACACTTGAATACCTTATTTTCGAGTTTGTTCCTTTTCCCCTTGGGAATATGCACAAATGCATCACAACCAAAAACTCTGAAATGTGTGAGTGAAAACATTCTTACCAAACCACACCTCATGTTGAGCCGAGTCAAATAGCACTGATGAAGGAGACCTATTTACCAAATATTATGCAGTGTCAACTACCTCTACCAATAATTCTTGTGATAGCCCTGCACCCCTAAGCAAGCTCTTTTCCTTTTCCATCAACGTCCCATTCATTATTTCAACAACTCCATTATGTTGAGGGTTGTATGGAGTGGTATTTTGGCATGTTATACCACATTTCTTGTAGAAATTATCAAAATCCTTACCACATAATTCAACCACAGGGTCTCCACTTAGTGAACTCGTGACATAATACATGCATTCATGGTATATTAAATAATACCCCTAATTTTACTAGGTATTGAAAAATCTCCCAAAACAGTTTTGTTGAACCCCCCTCCCAGTACATGTTTCCAATAAAAAAAAAAACCTATTTTTACTAGATGCCCCTTTTTCTACCCCCAATAGCTATAAACCCTCCCCATATCCACACACCCACCCCAATACCTACAATATATTTACCATATTTTTCACAATTAAAAAACCCCTTTTATGAATGATCATGATAAGATATTGGTCAACAAGGTGAATCCCCCATGAATTCACCTCTCTTGTCAATTCTTAGAACCTTAATATTCTTATCTGTTTGGTTTTCCACAAGAGATTTAAACTCTTAGAACTTCTCAAAAATCTCATATTTATTTTCTAAGAAATATAACCATGTCTTCCTGGATAAATCATCTATGAAGGAGACATAATACATAGATCCTCTTAGTGATGGGATTGGTACAAGCCCAAACACATCACTATATATCAATTCTATAATCCCTTTTTCCCTTGTAGCTCCAAATGGGAATCTCACACAAGTTTGTTTTCCATAGATGCAATGTTCACATAAATCGACTTCTAAAGTACAATCAGGGAAACCTTTGACCATACATTTGTTGTGCATAGCTCAAAGTCCTTTTTCTCCAATATGTACCATTCCATGGTGCCATAACATGGTTGAGTTGACTAGACAAGGAATAGTCGAGTTGGTTGTAGTCGAGTCAACCCAATGAACAACTATACTGTTGCATCCAATCAAGTTGGCACTCCCCAAAAACTTGTATAGGATTCCAATATGAACTCCTCTCATTAAGACCATCGCTCCTTTGACCATTTTGCATGAATCCTTATCAAATATAGTGTGTACATCTGCATCACTCATTTTGCTGATAGATATTAGATTTAATTCCAAACCTGGAATATGTAGCACACTTGGAAGGTTTCTACTCCTCCCATCCTTTAGCCTCAGTCAGACTCTACCTCATCAAACAATTTTGGTTGTCGAATCATCCCCAAAGAAAACATCTCCTCCTTCATACTTCTCATATTCACATAACCATTCCCTATGAGGTGTCATATGGAAAGATGCACCTGAGTCGATCAACCAAACATCATGATCTGATTGTGTATTGGTTGATGCCAAATAACCCCCCCCTCCTTTGTTTAGAGAAGTCTTTCCTTCATTCGACTGATTCTATTCAAATCCCTAACTTTTCTCAACAACCTTCGACTTGTGGTCCCTTTTGTAATACCCATATTTACCTCATTTCCATCATCTTCTCATCAACTCAGCCGAGAATTTATATCTACCCCTCGTCTTAGACTTTCTACTGGAGAATTTACCTTTTCCTTTGGTGATCAGTCAACCTATCACTACCAAGGCATCTTTGGTCAATCCTTCCATGTTATTCTTCCTCATTTCCTCTGATTGTAGAGATGCAACCACATCTTCAAGCGTTAATGTGGTTGAATTACTCCCAATAGCCATGACTAAGCTATCCATGAATCTAGAAAAGAACACAATAGACTGATACATTTCTCCTCCTTAGTGATTTTAATATCCACATACAATAACTAACTTAGCACAATATTGAATGCATTTAGGTGCTATGTTACTGACTACCATCACTCATCCATAGAAGGTAAAATTTCTTCCGAATAAACAACTTGTTTATCAAGGATTTCGATTGGTACAATTTCCTCAACTTATCCCACAAAGTTTTTGCAGTGTCTTCGGTCGAGGCATTCAAAAATACCAAATCTACAAGACAAAGTCAAATCATACTCCTTTCCTTCCTATTGAGATTCTCCCACTCTTCCTTCAACATACCCATCAAAATTTTCTTGGGACCCATAGAAACCCATTGTTCTCGATCTACAAGGAGGTCTTCCATTTTAAGCTTCCACAACTCAAAATTCTAGCCATTAAATTTCTCAATCTCAATCCTAGAATTGTTTGGCATTCTTTCAAGAACAAAGCATTTCCTTACAACTCTCACTAGACCTAGGTTTAGCTCATATCCAAGATTTTCTTAACCTTTCTCTAGCACTACTTGTTAGAAACACTAAACCAAATAGGAGAGAGAAGAAAAAATTAAACAGAAAGTAATCAATGGAAAAACACATAGTACAAAGATGTTTACCCTAGAAACCCTTAACCAGGAAAACTAGCAATGCTTAAGTGACTCCCACTCCTTCTTTGTATTATACATTTAATGAATAAAGAGTTACATGACTAACTATGGTCCACACCTAAGACATATTTCATCATCCTACTCTCTTGCTTTACTAGAAGGAAAACCCTGCATCCAAATTGACTTACATCTTCATGACCAATGTGCTCTTACAAGGCACAATTACAACACTATCTGAAACCAAGATTTTACAACAACATCAAGATTAACCTTAGACAATAATACATAATGCACTATTTATAGGCATCTAAAACTTGTAAAACCCTAATTTGTGGCACCCAAAATGGTTACAAATCCATGAATATGATTGGATGTGATGCCATGAACCAGTTGACTACCATTTGTATACCAATCGACCATCATGTTGACCTCTAATCGATTAACCTTTCGACCTTCAGTCAGATGCCATTCGACTATCTAGTCAACCTCTAGTCAGGTCATATTGTCAACCACCTTTCTACCATCCATCGACCATTAAATTGACTTAGACATTAGTCGATCCATCCCCGAGTCAATCATCCTCGATTAGCCATTCGATTGACTGAATTTCCACTGCAAAGAATATAACATTCCCTACAATTCACTTGTGGTAAGCATGTCATCACTTTTAATAATTCCTATTTTATAAAATGAAGTTTTACGGATTTCCAATGAATTTATCACCAAGATTTTGGAATTATAAAATATATAGCAACATTTTTGTAAAAATATTAAAATTTCTAAGAATTTTACATAGTTTCTAGAAAGTATTGCTGGTTTTTTAGTATAATAATTTTATCCTATATAATCTGGAAAAATTGTTTTTGGAAAAAAAATGGAGATTGGCAAATAATGTTTTTAAAAATGGAAAATTAGCCAAATGGTGAAATCTAGCCCCTAAAAGTTTCCTAACAAGATCTTGTAGAAGGGAATTTGTTTTAAATGAATGATTTATACAATCATCTAACAATATTAGTTGATGAAGATGTTAAAGCCTAATTTTTCTTTTAAGCTCCACGATTTATGAATACGATACTTCCAAAGGGTATCCCTCATAAATTATGAAAGAATTTTTTGGGAATTTTATTTTAGTCTCTATTATGATTTTGGAAATGTAGCATTGTATTGTACATTGGTTGGAATTCCTTTATCATTTTTTTACTTGTATTGCAATTTCTATTGTTACTATTTTTTTCCACCAGAGGTGGGATTGTCCTTTGTTTTTACAAGTTTAAAATCTTAATGAATAGTGCACTATTTGATAATAGATGACACTAATTATAAAAGATGATGGTAAGACAAAAAGGATACTAAAATTGTTAATGTAGGACCCATCAAAATACATACCAAGTGAATGGACATCTAGGGGGGTAATAGAAGGGGTCCCTTACCCATCCGAGGTAGGAAGGAGATGCTCAACTTACTTCCTAAAGTGAAATAGATCCCACAATAAGAAGAACAATTAGTTTACGTTTGTAACCAAAAATGGGTTGTTGCACCCAAAGAAAGAGTGAGAAGAGATAGCAACAACATTATCCATATCTCCCCTACACCACTATAGCCAAAATTTAATACAAAGTGCTGCTTGAATCGATGTTTATTGGATTTTTTCTTCATTATATTATGATCCAACACCAAATTATCCTTGAGTATATAGATAATTTCAGTGTGGGTGTTCAAGGTTTTGTTCACCTCCTAAAACTTAGATGTGTTTGATAAGAGTATTGATGGGGTAGTTTTTGTCTATACGCCACCTTACATGGTGATACTTAGGTAGCACCATGATAGGTCATATTGTACCACCATTCATTGAGGGGTAGCCATTGAACCCACTATGCCTTCCTTTTTGAGGTAAAATATCTCAAATAATATTCCACACATTTATTAACCACTTCCATTTGGCCATCTATTTAGAGGTGATATGCCATGCTCATTTTCAATTGGGTACCATGTAGTTTAAACAAATCTCATTAGAAACTTTTCATGAATGTAGGATCATGATCCAACACAATTGAATTAGGCATGCCATCTAGTTTGAAAACATTGTCAAGGAAGACTTGTGCAATTTTTGAGCCCTTGAAGGGGTGTTACAAGTCACAAAAGTGAGAATATTTAGAAAGGTGATCAATAACCACCATGATAAATTATTTGTTTCTTGCTTCAGGTAACCCCACAAAATCTATGGAAATGTTAGTCCACACTACTGCAAGAATCAATAAAGTATATAATTCTCTTGGAGGCCTCATAATTAAACCATTGTTCCTTTGGAACGAAAAGTGCACATATCATTCTTCATTCCATCCCAAAAGAATGAATTCTTAATCCATTCATATTTTTGATGAAAATTTGAGTGTCCCACTGTGGGAGAGGGATGCAATATTATTTAACACTAGTGATTTGAATGTTGAATTCTCAACCAAAAATGTATCCCCTTTATACCACACAGAATTGTTATGCCAAGTGTAGCCTATATGTGTATTTGGGTCTTCCTAGATTTATTGGAGATGTTGAGTGATCTTGGAATCAACCAATCATTCCATATGTGCCTCCTCGATTTAATTGGCCATTGGTAAAGAGAATAAAACATGGATATTCCTCCTCATACTTCCTAGATAAAGCATCAAACACCACATTTTACTTTCCCTTATTTTAGATAATCTCATAACCATAGCCTCACATTTTGGTGATCCAATTTTGTTATTACATTGAGGATAACCTCTTTTCCAAAATGTATTTCAAATTGCAATAGTTTGTCTTAATATAGAAATGATTCCTAATCATGTAAGGATGTCATGTATAAACTACATGAATAATAACCATCATTTCCTTTTCAAAGATTGATTTTCCCAAGTTTTTATCACACAATTAATTACCAGTGAAGGCCAAAGGGTGGCATTCTTGCATTCAAATTTCCCCAATACCTTTGTTGAATGCATCATATTCCAAGAATAAAAACTTATTGAAGTTTGACGTGGCTAGGATAGGGGTAGTACATGCAGCTTTTTTAAATCCTGAAAGGACTAAGCTATGGCATCATTATAGCTGAAGGAATGTGTTGATAGGTCCAAATGGCCTGTCAAGCAAATGAGGGAGAATGCTCGATGGAAAGTCCCAAACATACCTACTTTCATTTGGGGTAGTGTTTCCCGTGAGTTTATGGGCCTCACTGTCACGCATAATTAAAAGAATAAAAAGGGGAAAGACAATGAACTGCCCCCCAAATATTTCTAACTAATTCTAAGACTAATCTAACTAAATGAAACTAATCTAATCTAACTACTTCTAACATATCACGAGAGAAAAGCTGATAGATGAATACAGTGAAAGGAAATATCTAGACAATAGAAATAGTTCATGATAACCCAGCCATGTTAGCACAATAATATTGCAGAAATCATCTCAAATAGTTGAAAATCAAATCTTTAACATCATCCCTGCACACATAAGAAATCACAACAACAAAGGATTCTAGATACTAAGCACAAAAATAATACATATGTTTAATACCCAGAAAACTAAAACACAAATACACGTGTAGAATAGTGCCACAAGCACTTGCATACAATTATGACTTTAGAATATCTTTTGCTCTTTATTATTCATAAGTAAAAGTATCATATTTTCTTACACAGGGAAAAAGTCTCTTTCTCCGCTATGAGTTCTCTTATATAAGACAAGAGAAAGACTCTTGAGTTCTCCTCACTATTATGTTTCAGTTTTCCCCCAATTTATTTTTTACATTTCAAAAATATGGATGTGGGAGTTACCAATGGAATATGACGAGAATCGTGGGTGGTTACATTCGCCCTATGGCAGTTTACAAATGGTATTTGTTAAAAAACAAACATTGACTCTACTCATTGGTGTTATCTTCTGTTCTTTGAAAATTTTCTGGGAATTTTTGGCTTTGGTCTGCTGAATGAAATCATTATGACTTCTTATCCTCTGTCATATATTTATTTTAAGATATTGTTGGCTCGATTTCATTATTTTCATTTCAAGATATGATGATTTGAAGTTAGCAGACTGGATTTTTATCTAAATTTGGGTTCCACCTATTTTTTGCATTTTTGGGCCATTTTTTATTTC
>JASDQU010738573.1:263070-283276 GCA_032191745.1 Picea mariana | reverse complement strand
GACGTAAAGCCAATCTAGTATCTTGCTTCCAACTTGAGTGCTGTGACGTAAAGCAAGACGATGAGATGAGAATAGTACTGTGCTTCCAGCTTGATAGCTGTGACATAAAGCTAGTCTTGTATCTTGCTTCCTACTTGAGTGCTGTGACGTAAAGCAAGACGATGAGATGAGACCAGTACTGTGCTTCCATCTTGATAGCTGTGATGTAAAGCCAATCTAGTATCTTGCTTCCAGCTTGAGTGCTGTGACATAAAGCAAGACGATGAGATGAGACTAGTACTGTGCTTCTAGCTTGAGAAGCTGTGATGTAAAGCCAGTCTAGTATCTTGCTTCTAGCTTGATTGCTGTGACGTAAAGCAAGACGAGTATTTAACTTCCAACTTAACAACTGTGACGTAAAGCAAGTCCCGTATTATGATGAGCCAACCTCGTGCTGTGATGATGATGATGTATTAGTTTTATACTAATTCATATTGATGCAGATGATGATTGCATTCCTTTGAGAATGACGATGCTGCCAATGAAGAAAACTTCCGATGATTTATAGATATGCCAGTCAGTGTTCCAAGATGATATTGATGATGTTGTCCTCCTGATGTTGTTGATGATAAAGGCCTCTCTCTCGTCTAATGCTGTTGAAGAATACCCTTCTTGTTAAGGGGGAGTGTTGAAATAATGTAACTGCAAAGTGTATTCTAATTATTATTTGATATATTATTCATTGGATCAATCCCCATTGTGGATTGATCATGTCGGCTACTGTAAAGGACCAAATCCCCTTTTGTGGATTGGTCATAATGTAATTGTAATAGGCAGAAAGAGAAGTCGGCCCCATAATATATTAAAGAAGTCCCGAAATATAATAAAGGTGGTTATAACCACCCAGAAGAAGAAGTCGGCCCTGCCAGTGAAAAGACACTTCCACACGTGCCAGACTTCTATAAATAAGGAGGCTAGCGCCTCACTTAGACACACACTCACTTGTTCATTGAGAGACAAGTTTCGGAGCTGCAGTTGGAGAAGAGAGAGAGAGAGAAGCACATCTTTGGGAGAGGACTTTCTGTACTTGTTTGAGTTATCTCTTGGCATTGTATTGGCTATCTATATTAAGGAAGTTTTGCTGGGTTTTCTGCCCCATGAGGGTTTCCCAGGATAAGTGATGTGTCTCTTGTGATTGTGTATTTCTCAGTGATTCTATCTTATGCTATTGTTATCTATTGAAATGAAAAGAACTATAATAATGGCTTAAACATTAACAGAAGCCAGTGGGAGAAATAAATAAGCCCATGTTTAGCAACAAGGAGACATGTCATGAATAATGGTATTGCTCGATGATGCCCATGCAACGAGACAAACCTTCTTGATAAAAAGGACAACAGTGACCCATAGAGATCACTGGAGGTAATGTCTAGCCAACCAGGAGGACAAATGACAATGGCCACAATTACAACAATGAAGTTGTGAGATGCTGAATCATCTGTAGTGTGATTGTCTGCTTGCAACAATTCGATAAAAATTAAAGAATAAAAATTAAATCATGACTTGGAAATGATCTGTGATGTGGGCATTACTGCATATTTACAAATTAAAATTATAGAAACTATAAGAGGTGCTGTGAGGCAACAAATTGTGGTAGCATGAGTGGAGGGAACCCAACAGTAGTATATAGTATACATTAATTGAATATAACACAGGCATGCGTGGCGTATTGACAATGTTAGATTTCTAGAAAATACCCAGAACAGATGTATGGCCATGTGCCCTAGCCCTTGCAGCAGTGTTAGAACCGCTGTACAGCACACCAGGCAGATTGAAAATGTTGAGAAAACACCCAGAAGAAGTTTGAAATACAGAATATTCAATAATGGAGACAAAAGGTCAGATTTATAGTTTCTAATTTGTCATAAAGTTTTTTTGGTTTGAGAACATGAAATACTTTATGGCTTGTTGATGGGAACGAGGCTTAATCTGTGACAAGCTTGGAGTTTTGAAAATATGAAATGTTTTCAGTTTTCATACAAAATTAAAATAAGATATATGAGGAACAGTAAGAAGGGACAAAATATTTTGAATATTTGGTAAATCATACCAACAAACTTGGATTCATTGAAAATGTGCAAAAGTTGTGTTTGGAAAATTAGAAAATGAAAAATGTATATGATTTGTATGTATTAGTCACAAACTTTAGAAGAATTGGGTGGGTAAGACGATAAATATTTCGATCAATTAATTTGAGAGACTAGATGGTAGATAGAGGGATTACCCCAGATAATAGTAAAACAAAGTTCTCATTATTAATGGATCTATGGTGGTATATAGCAAGAACACAAAACTTAACTAGCACAGCTTCTTACACTAACAAACCCTCGCTGGCTATGGTATGCACATAGTGAACGATCTTATTTTTTCTTCCTTAACTTATCACAACAAGCCAATAGATTTGTGTGCTAGATTAGAACCACATATTATGCAAACCCAAATAGATTACTAACTATTCTAGCCAGTGCACTAAGCATTAACAAACAAAGAACAATTGCACATGGACACAGTTATTTCCTAGCTGTCAAATAGCCAATAAAGAACTTTCCATTGAGTTAAGATACAAAGAAGTAGATACAGAGCCCTCACCTATTTGCACTTTACTAAGGGAGGCTGTTAATAATGACTTTGCTGCAGAAAATAATGTAGAAGCCAAGTTGGGTGGAAAAGGCATTAAGAATAATTCATCTCCTTTTCTGAGAGATGCTGTTGAATTGCTTTCAGTCAAAATATTTCAAGCAACAATTTTTATCATTAGTACAAGCTGATTTTTGTGCACCAAAAATGTTCAAGGCATATCTTTGCTGACTTTTAATTTCTTGTTATCTGTTGTAGGTCTTGTAGCTATGCAAATATACACTAAGGATATTGGCATGATGTGTGAGGAATTCAAGGAATTGGCAGATTTTAGTTGATCTAACAGAATATGTAAGTATGGCTTACTACAAATTGAACACTCTTTTCGTGCTTATTCATTCCATTTTGAATGCTTCCCTTAGTTCAAGACAACTATCTAGGAAATATAATCCACTTACAATCAGAAAGATCAACACTCTTGGCCACAAAACACAACATGGGAGGACTTATTGGTGCTTCCTCTTAGCTGATTGTTCTGTTTCTCAAAATACATATTAGTCCAAACTCAGTGCCAATATAAGCCCTATCTGGGACCAGAAAATTCAAATGTAGAATGATGCATAACATTCTTTTGATCTTGATTCTTTGTTATCCTTTTCTCCACTTGAAGCAAATGAAAATTTGTAAATGGTTACCTCAAGTATTCTTTTGTTTATCTAAATGTTTGACACACAATGTCCATCATGAAAGAAATGTGTCTGTGTGTGCATCCATATACATAAATGTTCAACATAAACAGAAAACATAAAAGTCATCAGCAACATTGTCATTGGCAGAAATAAACCATTAGCATTCACAGAATGTTCTCCCTCAACAGAGTTCTTCATTGGCAAGAATGGAAATACAACATAGCTAGTAACATCGTCTATTCGCATAACAATTAGATAAATATTGGTTAACTGAATCAATGTCCACTATCGCAGAAAATAGAAATATATTAATGGCCAAACTATGTATTTTAATTAGCAGTGTACCCATCACCAAATACTAATATAAACACTGTTAATTTTCTCTTAACCTAGCACCCGACCATTAATTCCGAGCAAAATACATTTACTGAATAATAGTACAAGTAGGTTATTAACGATAAATTCAGCGGAAGCATTAAACTGAAACCAAACACATTTGCACACGTGATCTCCGGTACCTGGAAAAACCCTTGCGGGAAAACCAGATCTGTGATGATTTTATTGCTATAAAATCAGGGCTCCCGTCCTGGGATAATGGCCCATCAGAGGAGATACAAATCAACAAATAGCCAAGCCCTACAAACCTCAAGATCAGTCTTTCGATCTTGCTGGTTGGCTGCTATATCCCTTGCCACCTTTCCTCGGCCCCTACGCCTGCTCGCCTGAATGTTTACTCACTCTGTGTACCATCACTATATTTTCTCCTCACTTAGGCTGCCTTTTATAGTCTTGAGATTTGACCAATCAATCACTAGCCAAAACCCTAGATCTCCAAAGTGATCAAAGGCTGAGATCTAATCTCACCTTCACTTTTAGATGCAATGGCTAGGACTTAATTTAAGTCACTTAAGTTACTATTGCCAAAAACTTAGGCATTTAACTTAATTGACCTCCATTAATTCTAAAAGGTCATTTACTTTAATTATTAAGTTAACTAAGGTGAATTCCCAAAGTCCCAAGAGGCATTAGATGACTTCCATGTGCTAGACGCAAGCCAATGTGGAAGTACCTGTCTGATGCTACAAACATGAACACTCCCTCTTAGCGAGGAAGGTACTTCTACCACCTGGAGGTGTCTCTGTCTTCACTATCAGATCTGCTGCCAATCCACCTAATTGACTACTGCCTCTGAAACAGAAGCTATCCCTGCCATCTTGCTCAAACCCTCCATTGAAGACTTCCCTTTGATCATGCTCTTAGAAGCCTCCTGCTCCTGAGCATCTTGCATGGTCATCTCGTACCATGGCTCCTTGACAGACTTGGAAGGCTGCTCCTTCCCACTTGAACTTGAAGGCTGATTCTCTCTGAGCTGCTCAACCTTCAAAGCTACCTGCTCCTTGTTCTCTGCCACTCTCATCGATAGATCTGTCATCCCCTGATCTTTGGATGAAAGTCTTTCTTCACCCATCTGAGATTCCCTTGAGTCACAGTCCTTCGTGACTGAAGCACTTGAGCAAAATTCTTTCTTTGCTCCAAAGTGATGTGACGACTCAAGCAAATTTGAGGCTGGCCACTGCCATCTGCCTCCTTAGTTGGCTGCTTGGACCTCTTCTCGGGGTTTCTTTTCCTGTTGCCCAGACTTGTTGCTCAAATCTCTGTCTGCTGCTCGGACCCGCTGCCAGGATCTCTATCTACTGTCCGGACTCGCTCCCGCTACCTAAAGTCTGTTTGGGCTGCTCAAGCTTCCTGCTCGTTGCCCGAAATTTTCTGGGGTTGCTCGAGCCCTTTTTGGGTTGTCTGTCGATTGCCCAGGGGCTCCTACGGTCTTGGGTGACTATTGCTCAAGGCCTTCTGGGTGCTTCCTAACTAATTTCTGGGTTGCCTGGGCTGTCTCAGCTTGCCAACGACCTTGCTGGTCGTTCTTGGTGACTGTTGTCTAGCTGGTGGCCCTGCTGGCTAGCCCCTTGCTCCACCTGGTGACTGACTGTGCGCGGCCTGCTCCGGCGACGCCCTAGCTGGCTGGTAGATGTTTTGTAGTGATGGCTGGACCTGTGGTAGTACCTGCAACCTCCTCCGTCACTTCCTTCTCTCTTCCCAGCAACAACCTCTTCCGGTGGCTACTATACCTCACGCGACGGCTGCCTTCGACGGCTCTCCATGACCTTTGTTTGCTAGCGGCTCTACACATGGCCGACTGCTACTCGACGTGGCAACTATCCCTTGCCATCAACTCCTTTGTTGAGATTTGGGTACCAAGGAAAGTGGTCCCTTTGTGTTTGTGAGTCTCTAAACACAAAGGGGGAGAGTATTACCCTCATGCTATTACTTTATGTTCTAATTTCACTTTGACTTTATTCATGTAAGTCATAAACTGAAACTAGTCACTTAAGTCATAAAGTGACATTTAATTCACTTAAGTGTGAATTAATGAACATAAAGTGAACTATGGAAACTTAAGTGGGTTTATGAGATCTAATTTCATCCACTCATTTTGGAGGAAGGCTTAGAGCTAATTTGGGCCCTTGGTTTCTAGGTTAGCCTTAAGGATTAGGCTAAAGGAGGCAAAGGAGGGTAAAGTGAGATCAATTGTCCACCCTTGAGTTTGGAGTGAAGGAGAGGAAGAGAGGAAGAGGACTTGCGGCACATTTCTTGAGGAGAAGAAGGGCACATGAGGTCTAGGGCGCACTAGGAGAGGAGATGAGCATGAGCTTGTAGAAGGGCACACTTCTAGCAAGCTAGAGGTGCAAGGCTAGGTGAAGGGCGCACAATAGGAGTGGGCACACTCTTGTGGAGAAAGGGCGCACAATAGGAGTGGGCACACTCTTGTGGAGAAAGGGCGCATTATTGTATGAGGGCGCACTTGATGGTGTAGCAGGCAAGCCAATGAGGAAGTTGTGAGAAGCATTGGGCGCACCATAGCATTGGGCGCATTCTCCAAGGCAAGGGCGCAAGTCTACACCACTACCAGACAAGCAAAGGCATAGCAAGAGAAGGGGGGCGCACCAAGGCAAAGGGCGACTTTGTTCAAAGGCTAGCAGACACAAGTTTTGAGGAACTCCATTGCAAGCTTGAGAAGAAGCTCAGATTGTATCAGGTTCCTTGTGTATTTACTTGTTGTAGCATTTGATTTCAGATCTCCATATATGTATCTATCTCTCTTACTGGTTTTTCCCATGGGGGATTTTCCAGGATCATGTTGACCAAAAACACGTGTTCATTTGTCATGGTTTACTTAGTATTTTCAGCTTGTAGTTGTTAAAGATTCTAGAGGTGTGTTTGATGTTTAATGCATGTTAAAGAAGGCTAACTTGGACAACTAAACCTTCCATAATATAACCTTATAACAAGTGGCATTAAAGAGCATCAAACCAAAGCTTGTGGGCAGATTTTAGAGTGGGTAAAGTTCAGATCTGGTGAGCTATTTTGGACAGTGAGAAAAACAGTTTGAAAGTACCTAGATTTAGTGCCCAACAAGAGGTCATATGATAGGCCTATTAGGCTTCCTATAGGACCTCAAATTTCTTCATCCTTGATGTCGATGCCTCCTTTAGATCTGATTTGCAGGGTACTAGTTGCCGCCCGTGCTTGCAACTTTTTGTTGGCATGTCCGTCCAACTCTCTATCTGCTATCGGCTGCTACACTCCACGTTCACCCTTTTCAATCAACCTGTTTAGCAGTTGATCTCACAATTTCTGTCCCAATGGATTTCTGCTTGGTTAACCCTCCACAACTCACACAATTGCAGCCCGATCCTTTACCTCAGCTCACTCGACCATTGAGCGATCTACAAATGGCGGTTGTACCTAGCTTGTACGCGTATCTTCTCTGCAATGTACGATCCGTACGACGCTATACGACGGTCGTACGATGACTGCAAAATCTCTCTCTCTCTCTCTTTTAATAAATTTACTCTTCAACAGACTTGAGAAAAAAATTATAATTTTCCCGCTGCAAAGATCCAATCAGTGCAAAACTCGACTTCCTCGTCAGAGTCGAAGCTCTGATACCATGTTAATTTTCTCTTAACCTAGTACCCAACCGCTAATTCTAAGCAAAACACATTTACTAAATAATAGTACAACTAGGTTATTAACGATAAGTTCAGTAGAAGCATTAAACAAAAACCAAACACATTTGCACACGTGATCTGGTGTAAATACCCCTTGGAAAAATGCTTGCGGGAAAACTAGATCTGTGATGATTTTATTGCTATAAAATCAGGGCTTCCATCCTGGGATAATGGCCCTTCAGAGGAAATACAAATCAACAAATAGCCAAGCCCTACAAACATCAAGATCAGTCCTTCGATCTTGCTGGTTGGCAGCTATATCCCTTGCTATCCCTTTGCACCCTTTCCTCGGTCCCTACCCCTGCACACCTGAATGTTTACACACTCTTTGTGTACCATCACTATATCTCTTCCTCTCACTTAGGCTACCTTTTATAATCTTGAGACTTGACCAAATCAATCACTAACCAAAACACTAGATCTTCAAAGTGATCAAAGGCTGAGATCTAATGTTACCTTCACTTTTAGATCCAATGGCTAGGTCTAAATTTAAGTCACCTAAGTTACTATTATGCCCCATTTTAGGGATAACTAAGGAGATTATGTCTCGAGGCCCACAGGTCCTAGACATGGAGTACCGAGAGCCAGATCGACTTGAGCATGGCCCTAGAGGGCCCATCTTTTCTTCCTTTCAGGGCCTCCATTTTGTCAGAAACAACAACATCCATCACCTCGGCTTGGTCCTGTAGCAGAGAGAGATCTTGCTCCATGAGGTAATGAGTTTGGGTATCATGGTATGTGTCACTCTGATCCTCAAAACCTTTGAATATGTGCATTTAGTTCTTTTTGTTTCTAATGGGTGCTTGGATCTTATACTTTTCCACTTGACCATGTCTGGGGGGAATGACAGGATGCCCTAGTAAGATTGTGCCCGTAGGTTTTGAGTTGCCACTTGGGGGGATTTCTGAAGAGTCATCGTCCGCTTCTGTCATACTTACCACTTTCCATCTTACTTCCTGCTCATCCATCCCATTAGATTGGTCCGGGCATTGGGTTGGCCAATCATTTAAGGGTTGCACCTTGCCTTGTGGGAAGAAGGGGCTAAAGGCCTAGAAGGTAAAAGCAGCTGGCAAAAGATAAAAGCCTAAAATAAAACCTCGAGATGCTTCGCCCAGGGATCCCCGAGAAAGCAATAAAAGGCTTCTTAGCAAGAAACAAGAGGGACCCATAAAAATAATAAAACAAGACCTAGTCAGAGGATAGGGGGTCTCATCATGAGCTAGCCTATTAGGCCCATGGGCACCTAGCGGTATGACACTACTAGCAGCTAGTTACCACGCCATAGTAGTGGCTCTTGATTGCATGGCCAAGAGAAAGGGGGTCTCATCACGAGCCAACCTTC
Organism: Picea mariana; assembly: GCA_032191745.1. Taxonomy (NCBI): domain Eukaryota; kingdom Viridiplantae; phylum Streptophyta; class Pinopsida; order Pinales; family Pinaceae; genus Picea; species Picea mariana. The sequence continues at coordinate 274,559 of JASDQU010738573.1, read as the reverse complement.
TCATATCTGTGAAAGTGCTTGTGGGTAACATTGCCACCATTGGTCACCACGCTAGGGCAGTGTCCCCTGATTAGCTTCTTGAAGAAAAAACAATAAAGAATAAAGAATAAAAGGCATGAATGGGCTTGGAAACATTTGCAACCAGGACAGGTGTAACTCGCTTTCTACAAAGGAACCCACAGGTAAGCTCTGCATTTCCCTGCTTTCACTGCACCCCTTGTCAGGACATCCCTTATCCACCTCACCCATTTACATGACTTAGATTTGATCTCTTCCAGAAACATCCCTTTTCTAGTGGACACTAGCCCAATAGGATGCCCTGTCACTTCCTCCAAACTTGCCTTGCAGATCTGTATAATGTCTTTGAGCACTTGACTGGGTAAAATGGGTTTTATGCCCATGTTTAATAATATTGATGATTAGATGTGATTGACATTGCTATGATCCCTGTGACTTATGAGCCCATGGAGGGCGTATCTATTGATGTGCAGGATCATACCCGACGGACAGGTACCACATTGGACAGGTACACATGGGGAGATGATTAGTTCGGACCTCCATGGGGTTGAAGAGCCCACCGGATGGATGCTGAGACCCCAACAGGGGGCAGAGACAGGATAGAGGGGTTTGCACTGGAGAAGAGGAGGAAGTTCCACAGAGGCACCCTGGTAGAGCCTTACCTAGGGGGGTTGTGCCCTCTCCACTGGAACATTGGCCTTGGAAGGCCCATAACGTCACCCAACATGCCCATGATGTCATCCAACATTTGGACGTTTTCGGGAGGCAGTTATGGCAGTGTGGCATGTGTGGCAGCTTGGAGAGGCCCAAGGAGGGCTAACATTTTGCTTGAGGAGGCCTATGCTGCCCTAAAAAGGGCTAACGTCATCCTAGAAGGGGCATGACGTCTTACTTTTTGCTTGATTAGAGTTTCATTATGACATTTTAATGTAAAACAATATTATTGTGTATTTTGGCCTTGTCGGCCTTTTGATGACCTAAATTTTAATTAAGGTCATTGGTATGGTATATATTGAGGGTTTTCACTCTCATATTTTGGATCATCTTTCACTCACACATTAGCGAGGTCTGAAATTTGCGCCCTCATTTAGGGTTTTTAGCTGAAAATTGATGCGCACTTGTTGAAGGGGACTTTTCTTGGCTATTTTTGGCATTTCTCTTGGTGGAAGGTTTACAACTAGGGTTTGGCTACATGAATTCTTGGTTTATGTAAGTGAATTTCTGCAACACTTCTTTATTGAATGGTTATGGTACTATTTACTTGCATTTTGTTATTATAATTTGCTGAATTTAAACCCTAGGTGACAAGCACATGCTAAGGTCCTTGTCTCATGTCCCTACTAGGATTAAGAGCCATTTGATTTGCTGAAGTAAGATAGAGCCCTGCCATAGCAACACTCTATCCATATTCTTCTAGCCTAGTCGTTTTTTTTACTTGTTATTGAGCTAAGAAGGAGGAAAACGCATCAAGGCCTAGGGTTTCTACACCTTGGTTAGCCGTTTACCCCTAGGGTTTGATAGATGAAGCCTTGCCTTAGCAACACTTCATCTTCAAACTCTCTTGTCTTCAACCCTACAATTATTACTCAAGCTAGCCGATTTTTACTTTGCCATTGAGCTAAAGAAGGAGGAGAGAGCACTAAGGCCCAGGGTTTCTACACCTTAGTGAGCCTTTCTCCCCTAGGGTTTCATTGTTGAGGCCTTGCTTTAGCAACGCCTCAACATTTAACCCTCTTGTCTTTGGCCATATCATTATCATTTCGGCCCTTCATCATTTGCAGCCATTTGACTCCATTTGCCCTAATAACGCACTGATCTAATACTTCTTATTTTGAGCACTTTGATCATACAAACATCCAATACCTTGAACAACTACTAACCCTTCTAACCCTAGCTTAGACTAATATCTACTAACCCTATTGCTGCCATTATTTACTTGAGTTATCTTTATACATTGCAGCATTTATATCTTTACATTGCAGCTAAGGCGTTGTTTCTTGATATTGATATTGTTACATTGATTGCCATTAACATTTATTGTGAAGTGATATATTATAATCATTTCCATTATACATCGTTGACTTGCTTTATCAATATTGTTTATCAATTTCTTTATATCAGAAGTCCATGATTATATGAAGTACTAACCAAGCAAGTGATCTTGCATATGCATAGTTTCTTTGTTGCTTTGTCTCGGGCAGGTACACCTTTTCGATTATTACTTATCTTTATTGGCTAGTTAGCTAGGACTTTCTGATTGGTGGTGACTTGTGAGGGGGAAATTATCACTTAGCCTTTTTAGCATTTGCCTTCTCAAAACCCCAGGTCACCGGGGACGTCTCCCCTGGGCCTTACCTCCCTAAACATAAAGAGCCATCCCATTGAGGTGATAGTGCTGGGATAGTCTCAGTTTCGCCAGTTTTCCCTTCTTCCATCCGTCTTTTACATTAACTACAAACTGTGCGATAACAATTACTAATGCCAAAAACTTAGGCATTTAACTCAATTAACCTCTATTAATTCTAAAAGGTCTTTCACTTTAATTATTCACTTAACTAAGGTGAATTCCATAAGTCCTGAGAGGCATTAGATGACTTCCACGTACTTGTCCGATGCTACAAACATCAACAAACACTCCATAAACAAACCATGCACCGATATAGTGGCGCACCTAACACAAAAGAATAATATAAACAATCCACAACCAATGCATGCATTGATATATAGTGGGACCTTGAGTGCTGGGGGAAAACCCATTCTAAACATGTCCTTGATATCTTAGATCTGTTACAAGGATAGATCCAAGGTCTTTCCATGTTCGTATTACACCACATTGACTTGAGAATTACACCCGCAAGAAGGAAATAACAACACACAAGTAACAATCAGATATCAACAACCTATCCATGACTTCTTAGTGTCGTTATATAGACAATGGACACCCCAACTACTTATCCTCTAAGTTGACTTCTCATTAAATATGCACAACTACTTTTGATAAGGTCAATTTATTCATTTGGTACATAAGACACAATCAAAACTAATCATTTTCATAAAACCCATACAACATGTAATGTTCCCAAGCCAATTTTTTTGCTTGGAACACTAACTAACCACTGAATTCACTGTTTGATTGTTTGTATGTGCAGGTTGATCCCTCAATATTTCGGCCTTAGGGTTATATTCAGTTATTCAACACACATCATGAAGATATACTCAATACAATGCAAGATTTAATCAACACACAAGATATGGAACTCCAAAGCACAGATCTGATCTTTTTATTATGAAAAGCAAGAACCTGATATCATATAGAAGCAGATCTGGAATAACATCAGATGGATACAAGATAGAAGATATGAGTTGCTACAAAATGCTCTCGACAATACAAAATAAGCCTCCAAAGGCTGAATATGAGATGAAGATCCAAATACAAAAGAGCTAGGGTTACGTCCAACCCCCTAGCTGCTGGCACACCCTGCTAGATGGATGAGAAGGCCAAGGTTTCGGCCCAGCTGAAGGAGAACCCCAAACGATGCCAAACTTCACCAATAGATAGATCAGGACAAGGGGAATCCCTCCCTGAAGTATGAAGCCCAAATACCAAGTCTTTCCCCTCCAACTGCTGAAACCCTAATCAAGACTGTGCCCTCCTGAAGCCCTGAAATGCCCAATAATTCGGCCTCGTTGAAGGAAGCCTCCAAAACTCCTGAAACTCCCTAGGATGATAGATTGGGCTGCCACAAGTCACTGGGAGAAGTCTCACAATCAGATATGAGGTATAACCCCCTAGATCTGACAATATCTGAATCACCAATACGCCCCCCTTCTCTCAAAGCCGTCCCAAATCTATAGCTAACAATCTGGCCTAAGTAACTCCTCCAAAATTCCTCCAAACTGATGAGTAAGGTCCTGCAAGAAAAACCTAAGTGCTAGAATGTTTCTAGGCCCTATCACAATGCTGGATCGAACTTCCTCTCAAGCAATGGTGCGCCCTTGCTGGAAAACCCTAACTGGTACGGCCCTGTTTCCCTCCTGAATCGATGATGGAACCTGTGATGAGTGTAGAATGGTGTGGGTGGAGTATTTCATTCCCGAGACCAAGCTTGGAACAAGGTGAGTGGAATCTTTCACCACTGAGTTGTTCTCTAGGGTTTGTAATCTCAAAACCCTCAAAACTGTGTGCTCAAGAGCTCAACAAGAAAATACCAAATATCCAAGATGAATGAAAGGTGCGCCCTAGCCTTTCCTTTATACTTCCATTCTGTCTCCTTGTTGAGTTAGTTTAACCCCTAGGTTCAACTCCTAACTCAACCTCCATCGTTCCAATTCTTCCTTGAGTTACTTTTTTTCCTTTTTCCCTTTTTCTAAGTCAACTTCAAAATATAACATTGAGTTGGCTGACTTGTCCCCATGCTGCATGAGACTATGGTCTAGTGGGGATGGCTAGACCACTAAGTTTTCCCAAACCTCTTCATCAAGAGGTGGGGGACATTACACAACACTCATTGTAACTACAATGAATGCATATCCACTATTGGGGTGCACACAACTATGTGTTGCTACACACCTAGGTGTGTTTGTCCTGCATCTAGTTGTAGGACTATGCATCTTGCTTCCCTTGACAAGACTTGGTATGCATGACCTGTTATGAGACATCCCCAATTTTGCTATGGGCGTGTTGACCTCAGTAATCACTGTTACAAGGGTGTCAACCAAGCTGTTATGTTAGTGTTTGACCCTGTAACAGAGATATGCTTATTGCATGGTGCATTCATACTCATAAAAGGCCATGTTATGGAGCCGTTACGACCCTCGTCATAGGTCTAGTGCTAGAACCCCTCCCCTCCCCCAACCCAAACAAAATTTAAAAATTAAAATGAAATTCATTATCACATTGTTTTGTTAAAATGTTGATGTGCTCATTTCACCATAGACAATACAATATTGTCACCCAACCATAGGCACGTAGCCACCCCCGAGCACCTTAACCTTTGCTAGATAGAATGATTATGGAAAGCCACACTAGAACCAACATATAAACCTTAGTTGTAGCAATAGCACGAGATGGGAACCGGAAGACACCATCCAATTGCAGCAACAATAGAAGACAAGGACAACGCACCTTCTCCAAGAGTAGCGCACAAGAGAGAGAGAGAGTCTTCACAACCACAGAACAAGAACAATACTCAACTGTAGCAGTTGCAGTTGCACTTCTTCTCCAAATTTGCACCTTAAAGAAATCCACCAATATACTTCAAGATGTCACAAAGAATACCACCAAGAGATACTAGAAGGTAGGGCGCATATCTTAGGCTAGATAGCGCTAGAGAGAGAGCAAGAATCACCCCAGAAGATGCACCTTCCTTTGCTGCAATTGTAGCTCCAAACTTGCGCTATACTTTACTGAGAGAGTGAGTGAAGTGTGCGTGTACAAATGTGCTAGAGCACCTCCTATTTATAGTGGTTCTTGTCACCTGCCTAGGCGGACTTGTCTTTCTGGAAGATAATACATTGATATTATTTATTCTACTGCGCTGACTTGTATTTTTGGAAGATAATACATTGATATTATTTATTCGACTGAGCTGACTTGTCTTCTAGGGTTTTTACACATCTGTTTAGGATTTCTTTGGCTTTCAGAATATTCTATTCTAGTCAAAGGTTACACATGGAGGTTAATACCTCCTGCAACTACCATAATATCAACACTCCCTACTAGTGAGGGAGGTATCACATAGTCTTGCAGATTATTCTACAGGTAGCATCATCATAGCCACACAGGCTATCTCATGATCACGTAGATCAAGTCACGAGCATCATCATCACTATCAATATCATCTGGTAGCATCCTGGCATCAAAATATATCATCGTCTGCATCATCTCTTGAGGCCATACTGCATCTAAGTAATCAGGCATGATGTTGAATAAGTCATGTGCTGGACTTAGCGCACTCAACAGAGTGTCTCGCATAAGTCACTCACTCAACAGAGTGATATATGGACCATTCTTCCTATCCTGGTCACTGCCTCTGACACAAGAAGAATGGCTGTCCCAACAAATGCTGAAAGCCAYGCCATGGGCTACAAGGACCATTCTTCTAATCCAGACCTACGTCCTAGAAGAATGTTAGTCCTCCCAGATGCYGAAAGCCACGCCATGGGCTACAGGGACCATTCTTCTAATCCGGACATACGTCCTAGAAGAATGTCAGTCCCGAACCATTTTCTAATCCAGTCACCATATGTGTCCTAGAGAAAATGTCCTGCATCCAGGAYGCCATGCCATAGGGGGCAGACCATTCTTCTAATCCGGACATGCGTCCTAGAAGAATGACTGTCCTGGACCATTTCCCGYAGGAAATGTCTGTCCATGATACATCAACAATCTGTCAACCTGCACCATTCTCCACAGGGAGAATGTTAATCCATCAGTAATCTATTCTGCCTAGACCATTCTCCACCTGGAGAATGTCCACCAACACACTGACTATCCATGATGCCATATATCAACACTCCCTCCCAACTAAGGAAGTCATCTCCTCCTTTTCAACCAAGGGAGGGTATCTCCACAAGTCCCAACTTGTTCCTCAAGTATGCAAACTTTATCTTGGATAGAGGTTTTGTCAAAATATCAGCTGTCTACTCATCGGTGGAGATGTATTGGAGAGTCACTTCTCCCTTCTGGACATTATCATGGATAAAATAATACTCGATCTCAATGTCCTTCGACTTGTCATGGAACACGGGGTTCTCTGAAAGCTTCACACAGCTATGATTATCACAATATATCACAGTCGAACCCAACACCTGATCAAATAGTCAAAAAATCAGCTTACGAAGCCATACTGCTTCCGTACAAGCATCACAAGTTGCAATATACTCTGCTTCTGCAGTGTTGAGTGCTACGGACTTTTGTTTCTTGCTAGTCCATGATATCATAGCAGAGCCTAAACTGAAACATATACCAGAACTACTCTTTTTGTCATTTGCAGTCCCTGCCCAATCTGAATCAGTAAATCCATGCCGCTTGTACGTCACTGTTTGAGGCATATCTCAAACCATAATTTAGCGTCCCACGAAGATATCTCAAAATGTGCTTTGCAGCTATCCAACATTCATGTCTAGGGTCCACCTAGAACCGACTCAACGTGTTCACAACAAAGCAAATGTCTGGCCAAATGCATCAATGAGCCAATCAATTGCCGGTACAAGGACGGGTCTACTGTATTAGAATCAAAATCTCTCAGCTTCTTCAGATATTTCACTATGGGACTTGCCATGGATTTGCAATCCATCATCCCAAACTTCTGAAGGATCTTTACAACATACTTCCCTTGCCCCTTGAAGATTTCACCACGCTTTTGCCATACTTCTAGTCCCAAATTTTAATGCACGAGACCAAGATCCTTCATATTGAATTCAGAGGCTAACTCCCTCTTACATTGAATAATGAGAGGCTCTGCACCTGTCAGAAACAGATCATCAACATATAGTAGCAGGATCGCAGGTGCATCAGTCACAACCTTGTAATAAAGGTTTGGATCAACATAGCTCTTGGAAAATCCAAGTCTCGTCAAGTAACTGTCAATTCGTGCATACCAAGTTCTTGCAGCTTGCTTGATCCATATAAGGCCTTCTTTGATCCGCATACATGGGTTTCTCTTGGATGTACCTTAAAACCTTGAGGTTGCTCTATGCATACTTCTTCCCCCAATTACTCCATTGAGAAAAGCGGTCTTTACATCCATCTAATGTAAACTCCAACCCATGGATGCTGCAAGAGATATCATGGCTCTAATAGAGGTGTATCTGGCAACTGGAGCAAACGTTTCATCATAGTTTTCTCCCTCATGCTGGAAGAACCCTCTAGCCACGGATCTTGCCTTTTATTTATCGATACTCCCATCTACTGCATGCTTTATCTTCTAAACCCATTTTGAAGTGACTACAGACTTTCCCTCAGGTCTAGGTACAATTTCCCATACATCATTTTTCATGATGGATTGATATTCTTCCATCATAGCTTCCTTCCATTCTTTCTTCTTGACTGCTTCTTCAAAGGTGGAAGGTTCTGCATTGACAAGACTTGTCATGATTGTCGCATAACTGGAGAATCTTTTGGGCCTCTTGCTTTCCCTGAAGGTGCCACTAGGAGCTTTATGTCTTTCTACTTCTTGTAGGGTGGATTCGAGCCATGCTGGTCGTTTTCTGGTCTTAGGTGTTGATGATTGCAGTTATGTGAGGCATTCTCTAGAACACAAACCTGAGAAAGAGCCCTTGAGAGGGGTGTGTGGTTCCTATCTGACACAGAGTTGGAACGTAGAGAAGGCCTCCTCCTTATAGAGAGCTAGGAAGAACTCTAGATGATTCTCCTGTGTAACGCAGTGAGAAAGGAGATCTGCAGAGTTGGACGTGCCTGTGTCTGAGCACAAGGTGAACATGTGAAATCCGAAAGTGTTGGGTGCATTGTCATGAGACAAAAATGAAGATGATGTATTAGCCTCCTCTGAGCAGATTGTTGACGAGAAACTCCAGATGACTCTCCTGTGTAATGTAGTGGGAAAGAAGATCTGTTGAGTGGACGTGCCTATGGACGAGCATAGGTGAACGTGATCGTAGTGGTTGAGCACTAGTGAAGAAGTGGTTCTTCTGTGTAATGCAGTGAGCTAGAGATATGGACATCCCCATAGGATGTGCCCCTAGTGGCTGAGCACTAGTGGGTGTATGCGATCCCTTGCTATATTGTTCAAGAGTCAGACTTGCCTGTAACACTAATTGTAATGTAAAGGGTACAGGTCGGCCCCACCTTAATGTAATTGATAATTAATGTAAAAGATAATTAATCTGGTTATTATTAATTATACTGTGACTTAGAGAGGTCGGCCATGTTGTGCCAATAGACACTTTTGTTGATAGGACACGTCTAATATAAGTAAAGGTAGATTCCCCATTGTGGAATCTTATCTTTCATGTAAGTTTGGAAATTTCAGCAAGTACGCCTTCTTGGGAAAAGTGCGCACCTCTCTTGGGCGCTAGTCTTCTAGGGTTTGAGCACCCTCTTGTGTGCTAGGTTTTATTGGTGGTGAAGGTCTTTCTCTTGAAGAATATAACAAAGGATTTGGATGGGTTTTCTTCCCTTGTTGAGAAGGTTTTCCCTGGATACTTCTTGTGTTCTTGTGCATGGTGTTTCTTCTTGTGATCTTGGTTGCTGCAACATTATTGGTTATGGTTAAGACAAATGAAAAAATGGAATGAACTTCATGCTTAACCTTGCTTATAGAAAAATCAACATGGTATCAGAGCATAGGTCTTGAAGAACCCATTGCACAAAACATATTTCAACCATCCTCTCTCTCTTTTGCAGAAACCGTACGACCCTCCTAGGGTTTCCAGAAAATCCGTACAACCCACTCTTCTGAGGGTTTTCAATACTTGAAACTTGGACGTTGGGGCTAAAAAGGACATAGGTGTGTACGACCTCCTTCAGTGCACCTCCAACAAGTCTCAAATTGCGATTTCTATCATTTTGACTTTTTGGCCCTAGGGTTTCTAGGGTTTCGCTAAATTTTGCAGAAAATTTCAGAATTGTGTTTCTGCAACTCTTTGAAGAAGCTCTTTAGCTTACTAGGGCTATCATATTTCTCAAAGGCTTATTGTTGGCAGTCATAAGTCCAACAAAACCTAAAAGTGCTAGCCTAGCGTAGCTGTTAGGTTTTCTAGCCTAGTTGACAAGAATTTGTGAAAAATCCAAAATGAGTAAAATCATTATGGGAACCAAGTTTGATGATTCAAGCAAACTCGGTTCCAGGAAGACAAGACCTCAAAGAAATGAAGACATCAACATCTCAGCACTCTCAGGTATGGTCCCTACCAATGATAATACTTGGTTAATTGATTGTGGTGCCTCCAGGCACATGACCGGTCTTAGAAATCACCTAACACATTTCGTTGAGAAAGAGACACATCTACATGTTGTTCTTGGAGATGATGCTAGATATAATGTGAGAGGAGTTGGAACTTCTACCTTCCAACTAGATTCAGATATGCAACTTCAATTAGAAGAAGTACTATATGTACCCGGAATGAAGAGGAACCTTGTCTCTATTTCTGCTTTGGAAGACAAAGGCTATAAGATTACTTTCTCAGAAGGAAGAGTTCTTGCATGGCACAAAGACTCTCATATAAGTTCTGCGAAGGTAATTGGTGTCCGAGAAAACAACTTGTACAGATTAACCATCAAACCCGTTCAAGCCTTACTACATGACACTATTAGCTTGAGTGAGCTATGGCATAGAAGACTTGCTCACATTCATTATAGAGCTCTTCCAGCTCTAGAGAAAATGGTAACAGGTCTACCAAAAATACAGATTCAACATAAAGGTCTTTGCAAAGGTTGTGCCCTTGGTAAAAATGTTATAGGATCCTTCCCAAGCAGTGACAATAGATCCAAGGAAATCTTGGACCTTATACATTCAGATGTATGTGGGCCAATGACTGTTGCATCTCTAAATGGGTACTTATACTATGTACTCTTCATAGATGATCACTCCAAGAAAACTTGGATTTACTTTCTAAACAATAGGGATGGAGTCCTTGCAAAATTTCAAAAATTCAAAACTCAGGTTGAGAACTAGATCGGAAGAAAAATCAAAATATTAAGATTAGATAATGGAGGAGAATACACCTTAAAAGAATTCAACGGTTTTTTGTATTGAAGCAGGAATCAAGAGGAAGTTCACAGTTCCTTACAACCCTCAACAAAATGGGGTAGCTGAAAGGAAAAACAGAACTGTCATTGAGGCAACGAAAGCAATGATACATGATCAGAGTCTACCTATGACTCTATGAGCAGAAGCATGTATGAAAACAATATATGTTCAAAGTAGAAGCCCTCTTCAGATCCTAAAGAACATTACTCCAGAAGAAGCCTTCATCGTAGTGAAGTCTGCGATTGGACACTTCAGAATATTTGGATGTCTAGTATATCTTCATGTACACAATGAAAAGAGATCCAAGCTAGGATACAATGAATCCTCAAAAGCATATCGAATCTACATTCCTGGTCAGAGACAAATTGAAGTAAGCAGAGATGTTACTTTTGAAGAAGAAGTAGCCTTCCAGAAATCCAGAGAAGCTCAGATGGAAATTGATAGTGAGACAATGCCTTCTCCCCCTTTAGCAGTTCAGAGGGAGACAGACATTATTCCAGTTGATCCAATAGCTCCAGTTGATCCAGTTGTTCCAGTCGATCCAGTTGCTCCAAGAAACATACCTAGAGATATTACAGCTGGACATAAAAGGCCTGCTTGGGCTCGACAAACTCTACAAGAAGCAGAAGGGCATAAAGCCCCACAAGGAACAACTAGAGAGAGCAATGTTGGGTATGTGTTATATTCTTTGCATGTGTGTGTGTGTGGGTGCGTCAGATACGACAACTGCGTCTGATGATCCCTTCACCTAGAGCTCTG
>JASDQU010738573.1:247945-262879 GCA_032191745.1 Picea mariana | reverse complement strand
CTAAAAACATTGTATATATTGTATGGCGAATGGTGAAATTCGATATAATGAAAATAAGAAAGGTTTTCTCGGTTGAGGGTTTCCGGTAAAAATCTCTGTGTACTCTGTGTATGGGCCATTGATTAATTTCTGTATTGCTTAAGAATCTATATACATTGCTTTACTTCGCAGGTTTAAAACTTACAAGCAAGAGACCAAAGAGATTCTCAAGCTACCTTTCAGCCGTGACCCACATTATTGACTTAGAGCCTTCTTGTCATGGAGAAGCTGCAGGTGAACAAGTATGGCAAGATGCCATGATTGAAGAATACCAATCTCTATTGAAAAATGATGTGTGGCCAGAGGGTTCTCACAAGTAGAGGGAGTTGATTATGACGAGACGTTTGCTCCAGTAGCCCGATACACCTCCATCCGTTCTATCATTGCACTAGTTGCTTCCATGGGCTGGAAGCTACATTAGATGGATGTAAATACAACTTTTCTCAATGGTGAAATTGAGGAAGAAGTTTATATTGAGTAGCCAGAAGGATTCGTTGTACACAACGAAAGATCTCATGTATGTAGGTTAAAGAAAGCCCTATATGGTCTAAAACAAGCACGACGTGCTTGGTACAAGAAAATGGATGGATTTCTGATGAGCTTGGGATTCAACAAAAGTGCTGTCGATCCAAACTTATATTATCACATTGATGACAATGAGTGTTTGATTTTGGTCCTTTATGTGGACGAGCTTTTCCTTACTGGTTCAGAGAGACTCATTGCTGAATGCAAACAAGCATTGATTGCTAAATTTGAAATGAAGGACTTGGGGCTAATGCATTACTTCTTGAGACTCGAAGTATGGCAAAAGACAGATGAGATTTTCCTAAGTCAAGGAAAATATATTATGGAGATATTGAAAAAGTTCGGCATGACCGAATGTAAATCCATTCCCACTCCAATGGTAATGGATTTGAAGAAAATRAGTAATAYTGATTTAGGTGATGTAGATCCACACTTATACCGACAATTGATTGGATCATTGATGTATCTGGTTAACACTARACCAGACATTTGCTATGCAATAAATGTGCTTAGCCAGTTCATGAGCCAACCGAGACGGACACACTGGATAGTTGTAAAACATGTTTTGAGATACTTACGAGGCACAGTTGGTTATGGCCTAAGATATGCCTCTAGTGTAGACTTGAGCCTACAAGGATATGCCAATGCAGATTGGGCAGGAAGCGTAGTGGACAGAAAAAGCACCTCTGGTTGTTGTTTCACTCTAGGGTCTGCCATGGTTTCCTGGTGTAGCAGAAAACAAAGCTCTGTTGCATTGAGCATCGCAGAGGCAGAGTACATTACGTTGAGTGTAGCAATCCGCGAAGCAGTATGGCTTCACAAACTTCTGACTGACTTGTTCGATCATGAGATGGATCCTACTACTATTCATTGTGATAACCAGAGCTGTGTAAAGCTCTTTGAGAACCCTGTGTTTCATGACAGATCAAAACAGATTGAGATAAAGTATCACTATATCAGAGACATGGTGCAGAGGTAGACAGTACACGTGCAATATCTTCCTACTCATGAACAGATCGTAGATATCTTCACCAAACCAATTGCCAAGACAAAGATCGAGTATTTCCGTGAGAGACTTGGCCTGGTGGAAAATGCCTCCCTAGCTGAGAGGGAGTGTTGATGATTGCAGCTATGTGAGACATTCTCCAGAACACAAACCTGAGAAAGAGCCCATGAGAGGGTGTGTGGTTGCTACCCGAGACAAAGTTGGAACGTAGAGATCGCCTCCTCCTTACAGAGAGTTGAGAAGAACACTAGATGATTCTCCTGTGTAGCACAATGAGAAAGGAGATCTGCAGAGTTGGATGTGCTTGTGGCTGAGCACAAGGTGAACGTGTGAAATCCCAAAGTGTTGGGTGCATCTTCATGAGACATAGATGAAGATGATGTATTAGCCACCTCTGAGCAGAGAGTTGACGAGAAACTCCAGATGACTCTCCTGTGTAATGTAGTGGGAAAGAAGATCTGTTGAGTGGACGTGCTTGTGGACGAGCACAAGTGAACGTGATCCTAGTGGCTGAGCACTAGTGAAGAAGTGGTTCTTCTGTGTAATGCAGTGAGCTAGAGATATGGACATCCCCATAGGATGTACCCCTAGTGGCTGAGCACTAGTGGGTGTATGAGATCCCTTGCTATATTGTTCAAGAGTCAGACCTGCTCGTAACCCTAATTGTAATGTAAAGGGTACGAGTCGGCCCCACCTTAATGTAATTGATAATTAATGTAAAAGATAATTAATCTGGTTATTATTAATTATACTGTGACTTAGAGAGGTCGGCCATGTTGTGCCAATAGACACTTCTGTTGATAGGACAAGTCTAATATAAGTAAAGGTAGATTCCCCATTGTGGAATCATATCTTTCATGTGAGTTTGGAAATTTTAGCAAGTACACCTTCTTGGGAAAAGTGCGCACTTCTCTTGGGCTCTAGTCTTCTGGGGGTTGAGCATCCTCTTGTGTGCTAGGTTTTATTGGTGGTGAAGGTCTTTCTCTTGAAGAATATAGCAAAGGATTTGGCTGGGTTTTCTTCCCTTGTTGAGAAGGGTTTCCCAAGATACTTCTTGTGTTCTTGTGCATGATGTTTCTTCTTGTGATCTTGGTTGCTGCAACATTATTGGTTATGGTTAAGACAAATGCAAAGATGGAATGAACTTCATGCTTAACCTTGCTTATAGAAAAATCAACATCAGGTACAATAACTGATTTCATAGGTTCAAGTGGATGTTTTGGTTCTTCATTGGGATGTTCTGGAGAACATGTAGTTTCTTCCTTGGGATCTTCATGTTCTTCTTCATCGTTGGAATCCATGGAATCTTCTATAGATTTCCTGAAGGCAATTTTTTCATCAAAAGTCACATCTCTGCCGATTTCAACCTTTGTTGACCTGGAACATAGATTTTGTAAGCTTTTGATGACTCACTCTATCAACGAATATGCCCTTCTTTCCTGAAGGTTCCAACTTCTTTCTTTTGTCCTTGGAAACATGAATATAAACAGGACAACCAAAGATCCTCAAGTGTTCAACACTTGGCTTCTTTCCGGAGAAATCTTCTTCTGGAGTCATGTTCTTCAATATACGATGAGGACTTCTAATTTGAACATATACAACTGTCATAGCTGCTTTTCCCTATAGAAACATGGATAGATTCTGGTCATTTATCATTGCCTTAATAGATTCTTCAATGGATCGGTTCTTTCTTTCTGCCACACCATTATGTTGAGGATTATGTGAGACAACTATCTCCCTCCTAATCCCAACTGCTTTACAAAAGGCAACGAGCTCCTTGGAGGTGTACTCTCTTACTTGGTGAGATTTGAGTTTGGGCGCCTCCTTTCATGGAGGGCTCATGAAGGCTTAGGGCCCAATTTATTTGTGGTTGTTGTTCTTGCTTGGAGGAGGGTGCACTTGAGGAGGAGAGCGCACCTATAGCAGGGAGGTCTTGTAGTGGTCAGATTGCTTTGAGGACAATTTCAGTGGAGAGGCAGCACACAAGAGCACATTGTGGTGCAAGGGTTTCTCCAATAGAGCTTCAGGGAGCAAGGGTGCTTCATTTCAGTGGATAGAGCAATATTTGAGGAGGGCGCACCAAGTTTGGGCACATCTTTGACTTTTAGACTTGTGTTGCAGCTTGAGACAAACTGCTATTATATCAGGTTCATTTGTTTCATGTACTTGTTGTATTTCGTCTTCTATTCTCTACATATATATACTTCCATTCCAAACTGGTTTTCCTCGGGGGGGTTTTATCTAGGGTCATGTTGACCATAAATACTTGTGTTCATTTCATGCATGCTTAGAATTGTAAATCAGCATTTAGAGTTGTAAAGATCTAGAGGTAGTGTTATTTGTTTTGAGTATATTGCATGTGCTAACATTGAGATAATAAAACACTTGCAAGGGCACCTCAAAAGGACACTTAACCATCAAAACTGTGAGCAAAAAGTACTTGACTGTTTGCTGTCCTAAAACAGCAGTAAAGGACAATCACATATATTGAAACTTAGAGCCCAACAAGAGGTCAAAGACAGACCTGTTGGGAAGCCTCATAGAATTTTTACATGGTATTAGCGCCAATGGTGGCTTAGACTTGCTGATTTTTGAGCATCGAGTGGACAATTTTGTTGGACAGTTCAGGGCAGTTTTGGGACAACTTGTTAGCAGATTTTTGGATAGCTTGTTGGCAGTGTTTGTGGGCAGCTTGTGGGCAGATTTGTTGGACAGCTTGTAGGACTGTTTTGGACTTGTGTTTTTCAGCCTCTTTTCACACTTATTTGGATAGGAGTGAGGCTGATTTGGACAACCTCTTTTCACACCTGCATGGACAGGAGTGAGGCTGATTTGGACAACCTCTTTTCACACCTGCATGGACATGAGTGAGGCTGATTTGGACAACCTCTTTTCACACCTGCATGGACAGGAGTGAGGCTATATTTGATAATCTCTTTTCACACCTATTTTCTAGGAGTGAGGTTGTGGTGTTACTGCCTCTTTTCACACCTGTGTTGACAGGAGTGAGGCAATACTCTTGTGTTGTTTTAGCATCAGTGTGAGCTTTATTGGACAACCATGTTGGTGTCCCAGATGTGGGCAGAGGATAGGCTAGATGGAGCTAGCAACTGGTCCCCTTGGAAGACCAGGATCATTTTCATCTTAGAGGACCTCAAACTATGGGATATAGTTGAGGCTCTCATTGTTGTTCCTCCTGTTACTGCTCTCGTCATGGTGGCAGAGTTTAGGAAGAAGAAGAAGAAGGCGAAAAGGATTATTTGTGACGGGGTGAGAGACCACACCATTCCACATTTGACTGTTAAAGACTATGGATTTGATATATGGGATTCTTTATGCAAGCTTTACCAGAGTTCTAACCAGAACCAAAAGATGGTTATGCAGGATTGCCTCAGGAGCATTAAGATGCTCGATTTCGAGTTGGTTACATCATTCCTTGGCAGATTCATTGAGATCAGAGATGAGCTTTTAGCCATCGGAGAGATAGTGGACCCAGACTTCATGGTGAGGACAACCTTAAACAACTTTACCAAACCATGGGGCCCATTTGTTCGAGGCATTGTTGCTCGAGAGGTTATGCCTACTTGGGAGAGACTTTGGGATGCTTTCGTTCAGGAGGAGACGAGACTCACCTCAGAGTCCTCAAGACAACAACGGATTACCCAGGGTGATGAGGACATTGCTCTGTGGACTAAGGGCAAAAAGAAAACCGATAGAGGTGCTAGACTTGGTCCCAAGAGAGGGGCCAAACCACAACAGAGTGGCGGTGGGCAGGAGAGAGACATGAGCACAGTGAGATGCTTTGCTTGTGGAGAGATGGGTCACTATGCAGGGCAGTGTCCCAAGAAGAAGAAGAAGAAGAAGCAACAACAGGATGATTCAACAACGACAACAGAGGAGCTTGAGTTTATTACACAGTTTGCGAGAGAGTGTGCATTCTCTACTTCTTTGTCAGCTTTTACACCATCCAGCGTCAGGTGGGGAGATAGAGTTGAGGAGGACCTATTGACTCATAGCAGTGATTCAGAGGGAATTCAAACTCAGTTTTCATGGACACCATCATCAGGGGTGACTGGTCCACCTGAGACAACTTTAGTTTCAGAGTTGCGTAGACAGAGAGTTGGTGCAGGGGCTTCAGAGCATCGAAGATTGATGAGGAGGAGCAGCAGGGCACCACAGAGGCTTGAGCCTCACTTGGCTACGGAGATGGGTAAATTAGGTTCTAGATCCACTTAAGGTGGAGGTTACTTGGCGAGAGGCCAAGTTGAAGATCTTGGTGAGATGCCGAGGTCTAGATACTCTTGGTGAGATACCAAGAGGGGGGGGACTCTTGGTGAGATGCCAAGAGAGTGACTCTTGGTGATATGCTAGGAGTAGTGACCATTGGTGAGATGCCAGGAGGTAGAAATCCTTGGTGGGAGACCAAGGTTGAGATCTTTGGTATGATACCAAGATCTACGTTATCTTGGATAGGTGGAGATGCACTTCCATCTATAGATCGTGCAAATTGAGCAGATCTATGTCAGAGACTACTTTCATTGATCAGGGGTACAACCATACTAACCGAGTATTTGCTAGTAGGCAACCATGTCCACTGCAGGGATGAGATTGGTGGTGAATGGCACTTTCCTCGGTAAGAGGGAGTGTTGATATTTGGGTACCTTGGAAAGTGGTCCCCTTGTGTTTGTGAGCCTCTAAACACAAGTGGGAAATACTTTGTACTATGTACCATGTACTTTATGTCTAATTTCACTTTGACTTAAGAGATTTAAGTCAAAAGTGAAATTTGGTCATTTCAGCCTAAAATGACTATTAATTCACTTTGTGGGTGAATTGAGGGACATAAAGAGAAACTATGGAAACTTAAGTAAATTGGGTTTTGAGTTGAGATTCTTTTGGAGAGATCTCAACCATTGATTAGACATGGGATGACATGATCTCATCCGCCCAACTTTTAGGTTTCCTTATGTTTCCTTAAGAGGGGCACATAGGGCAAGGAGAGGCTCATTCACTTGTATGTTCACGAAGAGAGTTTGGAGAAGGGCAAGAGGATGAGAATGGAAGCACTGGGAGAGGAGAGCTTGGGCACCTCCTTTCATGGAGGGCTCATGAAGGCTTAGGGCCCAATTTATTTGTGGTTTTTGTTCTTGCTTGGAGGAGGGCACACTTGAGGAGGGGAGTGCACCTATAGCAGGGAGGTCCTGCAGTGGTCAGATTGCTTTGAGGATAGTTTCAGTGGAGAGACAACACACAAGAGCACATTGTGGTGCAAGGGTTTCTCCATTAGAGCTCCAGGGAGCAAGGGTGCTTCATTTCAGTGGATAGAGCAATATTTGAGGAGGGTGCACCATGCTTGGGCGCATCTTTCACTCTTGGACTTGTGTTGCAGCTTGAGACAAGCTGCTATTGTATCAGGTTCGTTTGTTTCATGTATTTGTTGTATTCCACCTTCTATTCTCCACATATATATACTTCCATTCCAAATTGGTTTACCCCGGGGGGGTTTTATCCAGGGTCATGT
The DNA here is from genome assembly GCA_032191745.1 of Picea mariana. NCBI lineage: Eukaryota > Viridiplantae > Streptophyta > Pinopsida > Pinales > Pinaceae > Picea > Picea mariana. The sequence continues at coordinate 255,788 of JASDQU010738573.1, read as the reverse complement.
TGACCAAAAATACTTTTGTTCATTTCATGCATGCTTAGAATTGTATATCAAGATTTAGAGTTGTAAAGATCTAGAGGTAGTGTTATTTGTTTTGAGTATTTTGCATGTGCTAACATTGAGATAATAAACACTTGCAAGGGCACCTCAAAATGACACTTAACCATCAAAACTGTGAGCAGAAAGTACTTGACTGTTTGTTGTCCTAAAACAGCGGCACATGACAGTCACAGAGATTGAAACTTAGATCCCAACAAGAGGTCAAAGACAGACCTGTTGGGCAGCCTGATAATACCTCATAATTTCTACAAGAATAAGCTAGAAACTCTTAAATTTCAATTTTGACCACAAAATCAATTTTGACTAGCCAACCTTTGATTTTGACTTTGACCAATCAACCTTTGACTTTGACTTTGACCAAGAACTAAAAATTGACGCTTTTGCTAGCTGAGGGCACTAGAGGGTGAACTAGGTTAGGGTGCACTAGAATACCCAAAAATTAGGTCCAACGCTTCACTGAAAGTGCCCAAGAATTTAGGTCACGGTTTGCTGCAGCAGCAAAATCAGAAACCCTAGTTGCAGTTGCAACTGGTGCTACAACGAGCTTGACATAGAACTGCCGATCTACCTTCCAGTGGTTAGACTGTTCTGAAGGTAGTGTGGGCCCTGTTGTCGTCCTTATACACACTTGCAAACGTGAGCCAAGTCCTGCTCACTTAGTGTGTCCTTGGAGGTACAATGCCCAGGTTTAAAGCCCATGTTGTCGCTTTGGCTTGAACCTCTTCCATCTAGGCTTACTCCTAGGGAAGCCAAGGGGGGTAGTCCCTAGTTTCTAGATAAGATTTAGAGTTTAAGTTCTAGGAGTTGATTTTAATTTGTTAAGGTTTGGGGGGGAGTCTAACCTATGATGCTAAGGCAACAATGCAAGATGCAAGGGTTAGTTATGTCAAGCAAGCCTTTCCCTAGGTCAACTAAGACTAGTGCCTAAGGTTGGGCAAGGGGTCATTTAGAGTTATAGGGTGTTTCGTTACAATATGATTACAAAAGAATAGTTATGCGACAAGAATTGCTAGATACAAGTACTTGCAATAAAGAATGCTAAAGATACAATGTAACAAGCTAACCACATTTTAAATGTATGTGCAGGAATTAAAGAAGATCAAGGAAATAACATCAACAACATATCAAAGCCAAGCATGCCCCAATAGCACTTACTCTATTGGACTGCCCCTTAATGGCAACATCAACACAATGAAGATTCACATGGACACTTAGAAGATTTATAAATTTAAAGCACAAGTGTTCTACAATGATTAAATCACTTAGTTGATTTTACCCACAAAGCATTACTTGTATTGCAAGATTGAGTTCAAGTGTTTAAAACTTAAGATGTATTAGATTAAGCCAAGGCTTGATTACTTAGTGAGTTAAGGGTTCCTTAAGATTGTAAGATTTTAATTGCCCTTATTAAGTGTTTCATCAAAAACCTCCTCCCCCGGTTGCCAAATAACTGCTGGATGCTCAAGAAATGAGGCAACGAGGCCTGCCCTAGCTTCACAGGTCAGCCCGAAAAATTGAGTTTTTACGGAAACGACGCCGCGCGCCATGAGATCGTCCTCGGTCTAGCACCTTCCGTTGCCCTCCTCAATCCCCGTTTTAGATGGTGAAGATGGTGGTTTAAGATACCCTATTAAGTCTATTAAGTTGGTATATCAATTGGTTAGACTTTTAGGTATGTTCTTAAGTGTTTTAGTCACTTTATGATGTCTCAAAGTGGTGATTAAATGACAAAACCGAAACTTACTGCAGCTTATTAAGTGTGTTATTCAAGCATGAGAATGAAACATTTAACACATGTATAGCAAGTAAAAGCAAGCTGAAATAAAGATTTAGTTTGCCACCATGATTAAACCATTAACATAAGAAAGCTTGTTAAAGAATGCTAAAGCACAAGGGCAAGAACAACTTGCCAAAGAATGAAAGAAAGAAGAACTCAAGCTTATACCACTTATCTTGTGTTTGTTTAAAGCATTAAGATCAAAGAATTAAGCGTGTAAGAGAAGCTTGAAAGATTAGAAGTGTACCTACACTATCAACGTATCCAAAAATGTTTACTTAAGTATGATGGCAAGTGGCCTTAAGATGTTATAACATGAAAATAAAATCACTTGCTAAACCATTAAAGCATGTAAACAAGATAGATCTTAAGATAGATTATAACATGCAACTAGATCTAAGAAAGTTGATTATGCCCCAAGGGCTTAAGCTAAGGATTAATATGTGTGAGATCTAAATCTAGAAGATTTTAAGCATTAGATTTAGAAAGATCAAAACACATCACCTACCCTAGTGTTACGATTTTGGGAGTTCCTCTCCCAAGGTGTAGGCAATTATTAACTTAGAAAACTTGAAAGAGAAAAGGGAAAGCTAGCCAAATAACTCAATGGCACAAGGTGGAGGCAAGCCAACCGTTGTTGTGCCAATGAGGTTGTGAGGAAAGAGTAAGCAAACAAACTATTAACAAAGCTAAGTTGCAGGAAACGCCCCCCCCCTGTTTCGGGCAGGAAACCGGTACAAAACTCGAAAGCCGGTATGGTACGGCCAAGAAACGCCCCCGATTGTACCGTACGACGTTTCTCGATTTGGAAATGCTGTACGATACGACCGGGGGCGTTTCCTGGCCGTACCGGCCCGTAAAGCTGACGTTTCGGGCGTCTTCGAGGCGGAATAAGAAAAAAAAAAGGGCCATGGGGCCCCCAAACAGTCAAATATATATTTTTTTGCATTTTCTATTTTTTTCTTGCATCATTATTTGCATTTTTTTTTGCATCATTATGTTTTTCTTGCAATATAATGTCTTATTTTTAAAAAAACTATATATACACACACGCACACACACAGAGACACACACACACACACACACACACACACACACATATATATATTTTAATTTTTTTATATACAACGTTTTCTCCGACGTTTCCATTTTTCGGGGGCCTGTTTCGTACTGTCCAGGATTCGGAAACTTGGAAATGTTTCCCCGTTTCGTGCAACTTAGTAACAAAGGTGCTCACAAATCCCCACGTCCTAGCTTAGAAATGAGTAAAAAGTGAGATAAGAACTTGAAACAAGCTAACCCTAAGCTCACACATGGGAGGTAGGCCGTACCAATCCTCCTCCCAAGCTTATGAGCTACTAAAAATCAGCAAAAATGACTAGATTTGTGCACAAGAAGCTAGAAAAGACCAAGAAAGGGTTGAGAATTGTTACCCACTTGAAGATAACGGTCTTTGAGTGTTGTGTGGCTGTTTTAGGGCATTTAACCCCCTCAATCTGCAAAAACCAGCAAGCTATGCTTGCTTGAAAATCTACACACAACCAACAATGTGAAGGAAAATTTCTGTTTTTAGGGCATAAATTTTTCTCCTTAGAAACCAATGATAAAAATAGATTTAAGATGACCAATCAACTATGTTAAGCTAGCTGAAATATATATGGATGAACAACAATGAAAGAATGAGTAAAAGAGAGAGAAAAGAGGAGTTTATGTGTGCTTTAAGGGAGGACTCTTCCTTGAGGCATTCCCAATAAAACCCTTGAAACCAAACCTACAAAAACTTGACAAGATCTATGCATACAAGAAGATAATATGATTGAATATGCTCATAAGATGAAATACTTGCACCCTATCTAGCAAACCCACATATATAGATTTACAAGAATACTCGTTGTTAGATCTACCCAAGTAACACTTTACCCAAGATCTAATCTATGCAAACATCATGCCAAATCAAAACAACATCACCTCATGTGTAGGAAGAACAAAAATACTTGTTGCTCTTCCAATGATCCTCCAAAGTTTCTCCTTTTTATTACTCAAGAATAGATTTTGGAGAAATACTTGCTCCAAAACCGTAAGAGCCAAAGAATGGTAGATGGACGAGAGAGAGAGAGTGGAAAATCAAGTAGCATAACAATAGCTCAAGATATGGTGAGGAGGGAATGAGAAAAGGGATCTATTTATACTTGGAGAGGTAAACTCACCCCTCTTGGATAAATGCCAAGTGTCCACCACCAAGCACAAGCTAGAATCCCAAGGGTAGGGCGCACCATCTAGGGTTTGAGAGGTGGATGAGTGAGGGAGTGTTGGGATCAAGCAAAAGGGTAGTGGGAGTGCTAGTAAAAGTGTGCCAAGGGATATAATAAGTCTCCCCTTAATTTTTTCATTTTTTGGAGACTTTCTAGAAGGGAGGCACACCACTCTAGGCAAAGTGACGTTTTTGCTTAATGGCTAGGCGAGGGGGTGATGTGAGGGTTGGAAAAGGTTAGGAAAGGTTTGGAAAGGTTAGGAAAAATCTCTCTCACCTTTATCCATCTTTACATCACCCTTTTAACTCAAAATTACAAAAAGACAATTTTCCAATGTCATGACTGACACTCCGGGTGGACAAACCCATAGCAGAAGTTGTCCGACTAAGCTGAAACTTGGTCCATGGGTGTAGGAGATCTCATTTCATTTCTTTTGAGCACAAATACCCCTATCAAAAGTCCAATGACCTAGTTTTTACAATTTTTGCTCAAAAACAATTAATTAATTAAATGATTAAACCTCCAAACTTAGGGAAATTTAATTAAAATTTAATTAATTAAAAAAACTAATCTAGACTCAAGGGAAGTCCGCGAAACTTTCTAAGATGTCTTGCATGGTCATTTACATCATCCCTAAACAATAGTTAACAGAGAATAAGCCCATTAGAATGCCGTTCACCACTTTGGAGGAATTATTGCAAGTGTGAGGGAAAAACTCAAGGGAAATCAATAAGGCTGAAAAGCCCAATTGATAACCCGAGGATAAAAAACCCTCGGTGAAAGGAACTCTCCTAATGGACTGATCCAAGGATAACTGACCTAACTATGAGCCATGCAGACCTATTACATTATTGACCCACGCAGGGGTGTGGAAATTCCAGTTACAAAAAGAAGTGCTGGGGCCAAAAATGCCCTGTAGAACCAAAATCTTCATCAAATGCGCATCTGATGATGCATCTCTTCATGGCACATGGAGTTGACCGCTGAGTTGGAGAGGCGGTCAACAGACCCATAACCTGTTAAAATGTTGATGTGCACGTTTCACCATAGACAATCCAATATTGTCACCCAACCATAGGCACGCAACTAGCCCTGAGCACCTTAATCTTTGCTAGATAGAATGATTCTGGAAAGCCACACTAGAACCAACAGATAAATCCTAGCTGCAGTAGTAGCACGAGATGGAACCAAAAAACACCATCCAACTGCAACAACACAAGACAAGGAGAGCACATCTTCTCCAAAGGTAGCGCACAAGAGAGAGAGTCTCCACAACTGCAGAACAAGAACAATACTCAATTGCAACAATTGCAATTGAACTTCTTCCCCAAATTTTCACCTTCAAGAAATCCACCAATATTTTCCAAGATGTCACCAAGAATACCACCAAGAGATACTAGAAGGTTGGGCGCATATCTTAGGCTAGATAGCGCTAGAGAGAGAGACCGAGAATCACCCCAAAAGATGCAGCTTCCTTTCCTGCAACTACAATTCCAAACTTGCGCTATACTTTACTGAGAGAGTGAGTGAAGTGTGTGTGTACAAATGAGCTAGAGCACCTCCTATTTATAGTGGTTCTTGTCACCTGTCTGGGCCGACTTGTCTTTCTGGAAGATAATACATTTATATTATTTATTCTACAGAGCCGACTTGTCTTCTAGAGTTTTTACACATCTGTTTAGGATTTCTCTGGCTTCTAGAATATTCTATTCTAGTCAAAGGTTACACATGGAGGTTAATACCTCTCGCAACTACCATAATCTTAACCCTCAACCCTTCTAGGGGATAAACAATCTTAACCCTTCCAGGGTTTCTTTCAAACAACAAAGTAAATCAAGGTAACATGCAATTATTATCCATTTAATAAAACATCTCACCAAAATATACCATGAAAAACACTTGAACTTGCAATAGATTACTTACTAAACCAAGTCGCATGCATGAGGAAACCCTAAGTCACAAGATCATCCACCAAGAATAGTGAAACATCTCCAAGACAAGTGCACATAAGACATGCAAGGTGGATAGGTCTTAGCCGACCCCCAAAATGGCCTCTAACAATAAAAACACAACGAAAACATGCTCCAAAGTCTCCTTGAAGTGGACAAAAGTATGGTGAGAGCCTCCAAAGGCCTAGACGTCCTCATCAAGAGTGTGCCACGTCCGCAAATGTCATGCAACCTCAATCCATAAGCAATGCAAAAGTGCCACATCATCATCAAGTGCCTCCATGCCAAAATCAAGCATCCAATCAAGATGTCATGGCTCTCATGAGGGATGTCCAAGGGCAAGGGGGTGACATCATGTAAGAGTAGGGGTGTACTGCCTCTCCAAAGAGGTGTCATGTCATCTGCATGTGCAACGTCCATCATCCAACCCCTATCTAGTCTAGAGTTCAATGTCCAAGCCAGTGGTTTGCCTGCCCCTATGGAGATCCAAAGTGATGAAGAAGCCCCATGATAAAGCAATCGAATAAGCCTTGAGAAGTCAAGTGAGCACAACCTTCAAGGATACAAAAGTCTAAATAATCATGCCAAGTAAGCCACATTTAATACAAAGGTCACAAAAGTAATTCACGTTAGATTTCTTCTTTCAAACTTCATACTAGCTTAAGACCTTAAACGTTTTGCCAAATTTAGGTATGGGAGGGCTATCAAGACATCCTATTGGGTGATCCAATACCCAAATAGAGATATATTTCCTGGGAGAACCCATCAAAGATATGTAATGTATACAAGGTGGAGTGGGGTTAACTTTTGGCATGGGGTCATTAACATGCAAGACAAGTATGGACTCACCTCCATGAGTGCCTTTGTGGAGGGTGCGCTTGGCGATCAAGCTACCCTTTCCTTGGTGCTTTTTGCATTCTAAGCCCCTTCTTTTGCCTTTTTCTTTTACCTTTTATTTGATTTGTGAGTCCCCTTAAAAAGGTTTCAAGCATAGCACTTCCTTTGTTCATTGTTGTTATTTGGGATATATTCAAGTCCCTTTTGATAAATGAATGCATTTATTCGCATTAGGATCAGGGGCGATCACCATTAATAAGGGGGTAGAGCTCAATTGTGGACCAATGACTTTTAGCTGTCCTAATTATACCATTTCTTTCTTTTTCTGCTAACTGCAATCTACCTCTAGTCCTTTAGCCCCTTCTTCTCATAAGAGAATGAGGTACATGCCTTTTTGGTGTACATGTAACCGCATTACCCAAAAGGTGGGAGAATGGAGAGGTAAACAATGATGAAAAGTGGTAAGTATGATCGGGATTGGTACACTACCCCTTTCAAGGAACCCCCAGTAGTACCCCTTTTCCCCAAGAGTGACAACACTTGCCAGGACACAATGATAGCCACCAAGGTGAAATAAGGCAAAAGGCATAATTTCCAAGTGATCATGATTCATATTCAGAAGAAACTCTTGATCCTCACTCAAATGCCCTAATTATTAAAGCGACACTTAGCATGAAACCCTGACTAGTTTACCTCTTGAAGGAAGACTCATCATCATCAAGTAGACTTGCCGATGTGGGGGACACTGCTGAGCTGTGGATGATGGTGATTTGTCTGGTGAGGAGGAGGAGCTATATGCGAGCCGTCATGTGAAATTCTGGTCATCATCTCTCGCTGATCCACGTCTGCTACTTGCGGGCCTTGAGACTCGTTTTCCTTAGTTACCCCTATGTGGGGGGTTGACATGACCTAAGGCCTGCTTGTTGGTGTCATGCCTTGGGTGGATGGTTCAACTGATTGAGCTAATCCTT
>JASDQU010738573.1:211060-228085 GCA_032191745.1 Picea mariana | reverse complement strand
GTTTAGATCTGTTGATCTATCCAAGTTTTATTCCAGCATTGAAGATCAGATCTAATGTTTATTCTAGATCTGTTCTCTAACCAAATAACTAAACTATTTAGATCTGTGCACACATGTGTGTTTTCTCTGTTCAAGTAGTGTAGACTTGTTTTCTGGATATAAGATCTAGTTAAAATTTAAAAGATACTTCTGTTCTGCTTTACTACCCTAATTCTAACATAAACACCTACCATTTAGTCACTAGTGGATCACCCTCCAACCTAAGTATCTTTGTGTGGCTTTCCCACCAAGGTAGTGCATGGCCCTCTAGTTTCAATCGGGCAAACAAAATCTTCAGCTTTTCGTCTATATTATGAACACTAAACTACACTTTTAACTATTGCAACCAATGATTCAACTTAATGAAATCAATCTCACCTTGATAGGGCTTGATGTCCACTTTCACTTCCATTTTGAATAGGGGTTGTGAAGGAGTGATGACATTGGAACTTGGATGCTCTTTCTCGGGCTCTCTTTTCAACTCCTTTTTGGATCTTCACTATCTCCCAATTTCTCATCCGATTCAACTTTTGAGTTAGAACCACCAACTTCCTTGAAAGGTCCAAACTTGTTCGCTAGAGCCGCAATGAGGAGGGCTATGTTGTGAGACATATTAACGACTTGCTCTTTCAACCTTCTATTGCATCTCGAGGGTTGTTATGACCGGACTCATCTGCCATGGCTAGGGTTCTGCGACATCTTTCTTAAGCCAATTCATGGATCTTTCAACTTCCACAAATACCCCAAAGAAATTTTCTCTAATACCAATATGATTTGTAAACTGTTGTGGATATTCCACTAGAACAACTAGTCACAACATATCTTGTATTATGTTGAAATCTTTTATTATGTAAGTTTATTTCCTTAGATCTCAGATTTATTATCACTTTCTTATTGCTCAAATTTATGAAAATAACTGAAATACGAAAATGAAAGAACCAGCAAATAAACACACCATTCACAAAAATGAACACAAAATGTATCTCGGGAAACCTGATATGGAAGAAAACCCAACTAGAAGGTGAGGCTTATGCTCTACTCTCTTTTCTTCAGTTATGAAATGCAAATACAAAGAAAGGGGCACTCACTATGAAGTTTCCTTTGACATTGTGGCCCGAATGATTGCTACATAATCTTCTTCTTCCTCTATTAGGTTCTCAAATCCCACTCGTAGATGTTTTGCTTGACTATGGAACAAGTACAATGCTAAAGAATGGAACCTGTTCTCCTCTTACTGGCACAATATTTAACATAGCCTAATAGCCATCTAGGGTTAGGGTTTTTGTATGCTTCAACCCTCAATTAGTGTTCGGTTTTGGACCTTTTAGAGTCTTATTGAACGTCCACATGTGGCTAGTCCCACATGTGTGGGTAATGAGGGTTGACGTGGCATCCACTTGGTATCATGGTGGTCAACTTGTGGGAGGCATAACTTCTACATACGAGCTCCAATTGAGGTGATTTTCACATCGTTGGAAAGGTCTCAGTGTGTAGAACAACATTGAGGGGTTGAGAGGTATGCTTGCAAAGTTTTGAGCCCAAAAGTGTYGCTTGATGCCTCAAAATGGCTTTGGAAGGTTTTGGACCCCAAATTTCCAAATGGGGACCTGCCACTAAAATGGGCCTTGCAAGCCAGTTCCTACAATTTTTYCACTGAGAAAGTACCAAGATAGATGAAAAATTATATAATGATGCATTTTGGATCACAGTTAGTTCATAAATGGATCAAGACTCTAATCCACATGCTTTCCAATGTACAATGCAACCTACCAACCATATCTCAATTTGGTGTAAGTTGATCATCTTTGTTTTCTAACCCACCAATAAATGCATCAACGTCTAATCAATGCCAATAGTCAACCCTCAAGTCAAATCTTTTGTTGATTGCATGCGTGAACCTTATGTCAAACACATTGCGTCTAGTGGATACTTTACTCTATATATGTAACACCGCAACATAGATCAAGATCTATATGCAAAGATATACACAAAGGGGTTTCACTACGACCTTATTGCTACACTTTATAAGCAAGGCAATATGTTATATGTTAGCAATCTTCTTTAATTACCCAGTCAATGTTGATCTGTATGTATGATCTCAAACCATGGTTTAATGCTTCTATCTCCCAACAATACAAAAGGTCAGTATCTTGTCGATCTCATACACAAATCATGGTAGGGCATGCACAAAGCATCCTTCCATTGTTGTACAACGATTAGTGTATTCAACTATCAAATTTCACAATAAATGGATTTAGTCAAGCAAGTGGATACAACACCCATGCAGTCTAGTGTAATTTACCATGGACTCAGTGGATCTCCTTGATTTCTATATACTAGAAATCTCCATGGGACTTCTAGATCTTTCCAAGAAAGCTATGATTTTGGTAAGTTAACACCCAAAGACTTTATCAATCACACTAAAAAATTAGGGCACTTGATGGTCGAACTCAACAATTCATAAACAAGAGCATTGTAATTCACTATACTGTTAAACCCATAACAACTCGTCACTGTGCGAGAAAATTGCAGCTTATTGGAACTCTTTCACATTTTACAATACCCTAGTCAAGAACCCAACAACTTTGATAAACATGCAGAAAACAACATAAATGAAAACGAAGATTCCAAGAATAGTGGTGGTGTCAATAGAGATCGTTAGTAGTTAAGCACATCGAGCATAGCTCAATGAGTAGATGATGTAGATCAATCTATAAGATCATCTATATATAGGTTTAGGTCCATAATCAAAACCCTCAATGTATGGGACCACGTCCATATTTTGTGGATCTATAAGATCAAAGTGGACAATGTCAACTCCATTTGACCAGTTGGATCCATTCCTTGGTCAACTCCCTTGGTGGTTGGCTCTCTCTGAAGAATTTCGAGGATTTGGAGGCTGCCAACATAGGTCTGTCTTTGACACTGTTTTGGGACTGTTTGATGGTTACTTACAGGTCTGTTTTAGGACAGATTTAATACTGCCTCCAATGCTGATTTTAAGCTCATTTTAATGGTGCTGTTTTCAAGGTTAGATAACATAGGTTTGCTGTCCATAAATGCTCCTTCAAACATTCATTAAAATCAGGAAATACACTTCTTGATCTTTTCCACTTAAATGCTTATAATAAAAATGCATACCACAGAAGTTAACACAAGTAATTTTTGGTCAACATGACCCTGGAAAAACCCCCAAGGGGAAAACCAGTGAAGAGGGAATTTATTATGGAGCAAGGAATTTATTACAACAGAGATATCTGAACAAGAAATGAGAGATTTGCTTCAGCCAACTTATCTCAAGTTAGCAGCAAATTCCTCCTTGAAGATTGAGCCAGCTTTGCCTTGAAGTGCATGCTCTCTTCCTTGGGATTTGTGCCCTTTCTCATAAGCTGCCGTCTTCCTTGGAAACCGTGCCTGCTGTAGCTGCAAGTGCACCCTCTTCCTCAACTCTAAGTGCGCCCTTTCTCCACGAGCAAGTGTGCCCTTTCACCATGAACTAGTTCGCCCTTTCTCCTTGAACTAGTACGCCCTCTTCTCCTCTTCTCTTCACCGCTTCTCAAGATGAACAATGTGCCCTATCTCCTCCTCATCTTTTCCTTTTGTCCTCCTCATTAGCTTGACCTAGGGATCAAGGGCCAAGATTAGATCTTAGCTTTCTAAGATCATGGGTGGAGATTAAATCTTCCCCTTTACTTAAGTTCCCCAAGTCACTTTATCATTAATGAGTTCATAAAGTCACTTTGACTTTATAACATAAAGTTAAGTAAGGGAGGGGTACTTTTCCCCCTTTAGTGTTAGGCACATCAATAACACTAGGGGACCACTTCTCAAGGTACCAAAACTTAACACTCTCTTCATGGTAGACTATACATTTTGATAAGGTGAGATTACAACAAGAATCTTTGGTTTCAACAAGTTGGCCGATTTTTTACTCCTTGAAAATTATGGTTCTTTTTACATTTTCATGAGCTTTAGTAGAAAGGATCTTTTTTCTAAGCAACAATCATAGATCCATAAGGATCACAGATCCAACACATTCAGAGGAACTATGCACCCCAGGTTTGATTACTTTGATATGCCTCTACTTGTTATGGAATTATTGTGATCTTATGAATATCCTGGTTGCATTTTGATCTGTTGAAGTTATCATACTAACCATTGGTCCAAATCAAAGTCAAAGTATTAGATTGATTAAGATTGAGATTATAGAGTTTATTCTCTAACTCAGATTTTTGTCAAGAAAGCATATTATCTTAGTACAAAGGACAGGTTGAAGATAATACTTGTCATCTTGAGTGAAGGAGACACGGAAGAAAAGAAACAACACTCATTCTTGAGGACAAGACTCCAGGTTCCAGGTTTGATTGATTAAGTTGATAAGATTAAAATTTGAACATGTCAAGTTTGGTAACTGCCTCATTACAAGTAAACACTATAGTTGTGATAGGAATCTTTGAAACGTTTTATACTTGGTACCATGTGAGCATTATTGAGATAAATACTTATTGTAATCATTTACCAGATATAACTAACTTCTCCTCTAGGAGAAACTTCTTGTTTTGTTTCCACGTTACCATGTAGGAATGATTGATCACAACACTAGAAGAGTGTTTCTCTCATTCCTTATTATTGTATTTCTTACTTTTTACCCTTGTTTCAGGCAGGTCACAAGTGATAGCTCTAAAGGAACTACTGTGATGATTGTTCTCGCTATTGTTTTATTATTATTATAAAGTGTATTATTCTTGTCTGATGTTTCTCCCTTGTTGTGCTTGTTCTGTGCATGTCACAGGTGATAACCTTGAGGAAGCTATAGTGACGGTTGCAGGAAGCAACATATTAGATGAGACATGGAGCAGATTATCCAAGTTGTATACATGATCGTATACAACATTGTACCAAAGAAGATGAAGAAGAAGCTACTTTTGAGATACAAAGTATCTCATATGCAGATTGATTGTAAGGAGCAGAAGGCTCCAAAGATGGTTGAACATTAGAATAGAACACACAATAGACTTGGTCAATGGATAATGAAGCCACCTTGAGAGGAAGTAGAATTCGTTTGAAGTCTGACTCAACTTTTCATATTAAGACTTGGTATTCAACACCAAGTATGTCCTGCAGAGACTTTGAATTTTTTGTAGACTCAGAAGAAATCAAGACTCATAGTGAGCCTGATCTTAGAGAGGATCAGATGAGTAAAGAGACGTATTCCAGGATTGGCAGACAGATGCCATGAGTTGAGAAGACTAGATCGTAGCTTCAGAGACTTCTAGGAGACATGAAATCTCCTGGGAAGATTCCCTTGTTTCAGTAATAGAGGAGGAAGCCAGTCAGAAGGATTGGGATATGGATTTTGCCTTGAGACTAGAAGGGAAGTCAATGGTGACTTCCATGATTGATCTAACAGATCAAGTATGTTGCATATAACAATATAGAGATATGCAAAGCTCGATTTGTGTCCAGAGGATTCTCCCAGCAAGACGGAGAAGACTATGACGAGACACTTGCTCTAGTAATCGAAGAAATAGTTCCAATGTTCGTGAAGACAGCCATAACAACGATGATTCCGATACAGTATGAGATTCAGAGGGAGCAGTCCCTGTATTTGAAATTGAGTTACCTCCATGAAAGAAGAAAAACTACTTTAAATATCAACCACTCTCTTTTGTGTAATGCAATGAGCCAAAGATATGGACATCCATATGGATGTGCCCCTAGTGGATGAGCACTAGTGGGTGTATGAGATCCCTTGCTATATTGTTCAAGAGTCAGACCTATCTGTAACCCTAATTGTAAGGTAAAGTGTACAGGTTGACCCCACCTTAATGTAATTGTTAATTAATGTAAAAGATAATTAATTTGGTCAATATTAATTACATTATGAGATAGAGAGGTCGGCCCTGTTGTGCCAATAGACACTTCTGTTGACATGCTCAGTTTAGTATAAGTAAAGGTAAATTCCCCATTGAGGAATCATATCTTTTGTGTGAGTTTGGAAATTTCAGCAATTACATCTACTTGGGAAAAGTGCGCACCTGTCTTGGGCGCTAGTTTTCTAGGTTTTGCAAGCACCCTCTTGTGTGCTAGGTTTTTCTTGGTGGTGAAGGTCTTTCTCTTGAAGAATATAGCAAAGGATTTGGTTGGGTTTTCTTCCCTTATTGAGAAGGGTTTCCCAGGATACTTCTTGTGTTCTTGTGCATGGTGTTTCTTCTTGTGATCTTGGTTGCTGCAACATTATTGGTTATGGTTAAGTTGAATTCTAAAATGGAATGAACTTCATGCTTAACCTTACTTATTGAAAAATCAACAGGATCAACATCAATGAGTACCACAGGGTCCCACTTGTAAGTAGGTGGATTTGGGGTTTGTGCCCCTTTGAGATAGCAAGTGCCAATATAGGCTCTATTTGTTCATGCATGAGAGTCGAGGAGTCAAACTATGTGTAGGTTCTTGCTATTGGTGAACTGCCACCTAGCTTGTTGGTAGGGCTTGTTGTGGTTTGAGTTGACAATGATGTGGAGACGGTGGCCAATGTGTGCTTGATAGGTCAAATGGGCTAGGGGTTTAGGAGGCACCCTCATCATAGTGCATGTTGTGGCCCCTTGTCGATACTTGAGGAGTAACTATAGATGCTCCATATTCAGTCATACCTTGTGGGGTTGCACACTAATTTGCATTAACAAACTAGCACACATTAGTGTTGCATTGTACCACGAGTGATTATGAGATGAGACATCTTTAAATAAAACATCATTTCTCTTTTTCCAAATCCAAATGAGAGCTCTAGTTCCCATAAGCATCTAGGCATCCAAAAACTCTATTGCCTAATGTAGGTGATCACTTAGCAAGGTGACCCACCTAGAGAGGAAGGAGGAAGATACTGCTATAACAAAGACTCTACTTAGGAGGCCCATACATCTCTAGCAAAAGGATAAAATTTGAAAAGTTTTTTCAAATTTTTGGTTTGCCCACACTCTGGACAACGTGGGATTTTCACACCCAGGTTCGTCAACCTTTTATTAATAGGGAGAAACCCCACCATCAAACTCTAGGCAAAACAAATCATTTTTGGGTGCAAGAATAGGTTTCGTACACTGCTTAAATGATATAATTATGTCTTCTTGGATTTTAGTTGCCACACTTTATTTTTCTAGCGTTTCAGGAGGGCCTTATTGCATTTCCAGTCTCGTCAACATGCATAAGGTGTAGTTATGCCCAAATTTAACGCAAAGGCATAGTGGATGAGCCCCTACATGCGTTCTATGGTCTACCACAACATTATTAGTATTAGCCAACGAAAAATTCCTTTTAAGATTGGCCCAATGAATCCAATTCTTGAATAGGCCATCAAATAAGTAATTGGTTGAGTGAATGTCTCCTTGAAACAACTCTAGGGTTGAGAACTAGGAAGATTCAACCAACAACATGCCTTCAAATAGAATCAGGGGCGACCACCAAAGGCGGTGATTTCCAAATGTTTATAAAATTTCATGGCATCTCTTGGTAGAGCAGTATTCCCTACATTCCACATCAAAATAGAGTAGTTAAACAAAAGAATAGAAATATTATGGAGATTGTTCGATGTATGCTTCACTCCAAGCAAATGGAGCTTAATTAATGGGGGGAAGCGATTTTCTATGCAACACACATCATCAATTGGACACCTGCTCGTGTGGTTCAAGGTAAGAGTTTATATAAGAAATGGTATGGAAACAAACCTCCAGTTTTGCATTTTAGAATTTTTGGATTGAGTGCATGGGCCCATATTCCTATAGAAAAGCGAAACGAATTGGATCCTAAAAGTCACCATTGCTTTTTGGTGGGTTACAACGAAGTTTCCAAAGCAAATCTTGTATATGCTCTTCCACTCGCAAGGTGATTGAATGTAGAGATGTTATCTTTGATGAAGTTTCTATTCATGGTCCGCTAGGATCTTTTTCACTACTTCTTCCACAACTACCTTCTCTCCATTCCTCTCTCTCACTACTCCTTTCTCCTCCCCCATTAACTTGTCCTGCTCCCCTCTCTCATCCACATCCCCGCTAACCTTCTACCCCTCTACCCCGTCATCCTATAGTGGTAGTTTATGATGCTCTTAGACCATATATTCTTTTTATGATCGAGATTGACGCAAGCCCCGTTAAGTCTATCTCAAAATACTAGGGGTACGTTTGTTAATCTCGTTGTAGATAGGGGATCGAGAGCTCGAGATGTGTCCTGGGATTGGGAGGTGTGGCTTGCCTTTATTCAGATTTACTTCAGGGCAGAGTTACCATGGTCACTTCACATTGTCCATCCATGTGGTCTTGGAGCTCAGAGCTGAATCCATGAGTAGGTGATAAGGAATAAATGTTTAGATGGAATACTAGTATATAGTTTAAGTTTAATATTTTGAGTTTAGTCTCATGTTTTTGTAGATTTTTGAGGAACTATGAGGGCTTCCCAATAGGCTTGTCTTATGACCTCTTGTTGGGTTCTAAGTTTAGTTATGCAAATTTGTCCTTGCTGCATTTTAGGACAGCAAACAGGTCTGTTTACATCTGCCAAGAATTTTTCCCTCAACTGATGGATATATGCTCTTTTAAGGTGCCCTTGCAAGTAGTTTTAGTAACCCAATGTTGGTACATGCAAACCTCAAAACATATAAAACTCCTCTAGGATCTAAACACTAAGCATACATGAAAAATGAACACATGTATTTTTGGTCAACATGACTCTGGATAAACCCCCCCGGGGAAAACCAATTTAGAATGAAAGTGTATATATGTGATGTCTCAAGCATGGAAAACAACAAGTAAACAAATACAATGGAACATCTACAAGTAGCAAGCTCATCTCAAGCTTTGCTAGAAGGTTCCAAGAAGATTGCGCCCTCTCTCCTTTGTTACCTCTTCCACTGAAATTATGTTCCCTTGATCCTCCCTTGACCGATGAAGAAGCCCTTGCATACAAAGAAGCTCTTGTATGCTACCTCAACACTGCATCTGTCAGATCTGCAATCGCTCAAGAACTGATAGTGCCTGCTAAGCTTGCGCCCTCCACCAAGCAAGAACTGTGTCCACAAAATAATGAAGGTCTAAGCCTCCATGAACTATCCATGAAAGTAGGTGCCCAAACTTCCCTCATTCAATGCCTCCATTCTCCTCTCAATGCTCCTTCTCAAACTCTCCAAGTGAACAAATGAGTGAATGAGCCTCTTATCGACCTATGTGCCCCTCTTGAAGCACCCATAAGGAAACCTAAAGATGAATGGCCTAGATCACTCCAAGCCACATCTAATCAATAGGTGAGATCATCTCAAAAGAATCTCACTTAGAAACCCTCTTTGGGTTAAGTTTCCTAAGTTCACTTTATGTCCCTCAATTCACCCACTTAGTGAATTAATTGTCACTTTTGCCTTAAGTGACAAATTCCACCTTTTTGACTTAAGTGAAGTCAATGTGGAATTAGACATAAAGTACAAGGTACATAGTCACAAATATTTCCCTTTTGTGGTTAGAGACTCACAACCACAAGGGGACCACTTCCCAAGGTACACCAAAACTCAACAATTTTCTCATATATTTGTAAACTAATATGAGTGTGAGAGTGTCAGTTTCCTAGTTGAGATCTTTATGGACTAGTTGAGATCTTCACAGGTATGGTTGAGATCTTTCCTCAACCTATTCCTTGATTTAGTGCATAAATCCTATTTTGTTGGATCTGGAGAGTCTTTCTCTCCTCAGTCTGTTGAGGTAGTTTCCTCTTGTAAAAGCTATATAAGCTTCTTCATTGTTCATTAAAAATTAGTTAGAGATTTTTGTTTCACACTTTTCTTGTATTGAACTCTGTTTGGGCACTTCACATATGATGCAACAACATGGTAATATAGGACAAGGTGCATGGCTTCGAAATCTCTCCTTGCAACCTGTAATTATCACTAAGCTCCCATGGATGCCCATTGTGTTGGTGAGAGAAAGATGCGAATGAAAATGTAAAATAACCCTTTCATTTTCAAGGGGTAACAATTGGCTCCATATGGGGACTGCACTCCCTTGTGGGGTGCAAGAGAAATCCAGGATCTTTGCATGATGTACTTGCAAGACAAATCGAAGGGATGGTCGTTCGTGATAGGATGGATCAAAAACTTCACATCCCTGTCACATGCTGTAGAATGTCTTCAATCTCTATCTATCACAAAAACCTTGAGGATGTCCATCTAGCTACTCCCTCCCGAGGGGATTTCCATATAAGGCATGAACCCAAAATGCTAAAGAGAGCATAGCATAAAAGCAGTCCACTGCTTGCAAAAATCAAGGTTATTTATCCTGTCCTACTCTACAATAGGAAGATGCAATGCTAAATGAAATCAAAGAGCTAGTGCAGCCGTCGCATCACCTCAATAAAAACATGAGATATTTCCTTGTGTTTGGTAAGGAACCAAAACAAGGCTATGCCAAGCATCATGTAGTAATGCTAGAAATTTTGTTGTTGTGTGGCTGAAACATAGTGCCAACTCCTGGTCAAAGAAAGAAATATCTGGATCACACCAATACTGATTTGGTTTGCTACATGCAGTCTATCCACTGCTGGATAGGACTGAAATAAATACCACCAACTTAAAGTGAATAGGAGAGCCCATTATCAAACTATGAACCATCACTATGCCTTGCAAAAGACTGTAGAATTTCTGAGGTCCTATGAGGCTGCCATCTAAGGTCTGTCTTTGACCTTAGTATGGCTCTAAGTTTCAACTCTGTGGCTGTCTTTTGCTGCTGTTTTAGGACAGCAAACAGTCATCAAACTTTCAGCTCAATATTTGATGGTTAAGTGCCCTTTTAAGGTGCCCTTGCAAGTGTTTTCTTTACTCAATGTTAGCACATGCAATATACATCAAAACAAATAACACACCTCTAGATCTTTAACTTTAAAAACGCTGATCTACAGTTCTAAGCATGCATGAAATTGACACATAGAGTTTTGGTCAACATGACCCTGGAAAAAATCCCCCATGGGGAAAACCAGTTTGTAGCAGATATATATAGAAGGCCTCAAAGCAAAATGTACAACACAGGAAACATATACAAGTGAACCTGGTACAATACAAACCACTCTTGGATGCCTTGGAGTTCCTTGAAGACCTCCCCACAAGCCTTGTGAAGTAAGGCGCCCCTTGCCTTGGTGAGCCTTTCTTCTCCTTGCTTGCTTTGTTTTTATCCTAATGCCTTTGTCTTTGAGCCTTTTCCTTTACCTCTGAGATGCCTTGATCTTGCCTTTACCCACTTGAAGCTTTGAGTAACCCTTGCTATTCTCCCTTGAAGCTTGCACCCTCTACACAAGTGTGTCCTCCTCCATGGTTTGGTGCGCACCTAGCTTTGGTGTGCCCCTCCTCTAGCAAAAGCTTCCTCTAAGTGTGCCCTTAGTTCCACACTAAGGCTCTCCTCTCACAAGTGCGCAACTCCCCTACACAACTCTCTCATGTATGAAGTGCGCCCTCCTCAAGGATGTGTGCCTCTCCTCCTCCAAGTGCGCCCTCAAGACTGGAATGCGCCCAAGCTCATAAATATGCCTCCTCCTCCATGGAAGCACCTCCTCCAAGCTAATGCGCCTTCCCTCACTCAATAGACAAACCCTCCAACAAGTGCGCCTTCCTCTCCTCAAGAAATGCGCCCTAGCTCTCCTTCTCTTTTCCTCTCCTCTCAAGTGAAGAATGAGTCTCATAAATGCACTATACCCTCCTTTAGCCTCCTTTGGCCAAACCCTAAAAGATCAATGGCCTAGATCCAATCTAGCCAAGTCTAATCAATGGGTGAGATCTAATCCAAAAATCTCACTTAGGAAATTCACTTTCCTTAGTTTGCTTTATGTCTATTAATTCACCCACCTTGTGTATTAATTGTCACTTTAATGACTTAAGTGACATATTTCACTTTTGACTTAAATCTGTCAAAGTGAAATTAGAATCATAAAGTAAAGTACAAGGGTAATAGTCTCCCCCTTTGTGTTTGGAGACTCGTAAACACATGGGGACCACTTTCTAAGGTACCCAAATCTCAACAAAGACTTCTCGAAATGCTGATTCTCATCTTCTAACAATCCTCTTTTGTTGCTATAAAAATCCACCGGAACCGCCTCGAGCAACAAGGAATGAGTGGGAAGCTCTAAGAAATATCTGCAAGAAATCAATTTTGTTTCATTGCCATACATCAATCCTCCATGTGTCATATGCCTAGAAAAATAATAGCTGATAATAACATCAGATTGGAGGTTAGGGTTTGCTGCCCCCTTTTGAATGGCTGAAAAATACCATCACATGTCAACACATGTTTATGTTTCTAGCGCATACATGTGCCTGCCCCATGCCCTGAAAATGCTCACTTTTTTGCTGATTTCACATGTTGATATGGGTGCTTGCTGCAAGTGTTGTTGTCCGAGTTTTTTCTTGATGCACAAATATCTCATGATGATTATCACTTCATGATGCAATAAATCTGCTCCCCTGTTGAAAGTGAATGGATTTTGATCATTAGAAGAGAAGCAAATGAACAACATCAACAACCTTTGGTTGTGTTGACCACCTATTTCAACTAGGTGTCAACGTCATGTATCATGAAGATATGTACTGTTAGAATATAGAAGATGGTGTGCTCGTTTTACTATGGACGATACCTTCGTCACCCAACCATAGGCCGAAGCCTCCCTCTGAGCACCTTAACCTTGACTGAGAATTCCTCCGGAAGCAAACCCTAGGCTAGATAGCCAAACAAAGAGTAGCACACCTTTCCCCAAGGATAGTGCATCGCAAAAAGATGATCAGATAGTCCAAACCCTAGCCAAGAGATATTCAAGCCAATACTGAGAACTAGCTGCTGCTGCAGCTGCAGCTGCAACTCTCCTCCAAACTTGCGCACAAGACTGCAACTGCAGTGCGCACCAACTGGGAAAACTGCAATTCTGAGATGCTACAAATGAGAACTGGCGCCCTGTATTTATAGTAGTCCTGCCAGTTTTGCTGGGGTCGACTTCTCCTTCTGGAAAAGTGTCTGTTCAGTATATTATTATTATTTCTGGTCGACTTCTTCTCTTGGAGGCTAATAGCCTAATATAAATTATCTTCTTGAGCCGACAAGGCTTCTAGGGTTATTAGCCAACTCATTAGGGTTTCTCTTTCTTCCTAGAGTCTTCTATTCTCGTCAGGTTCACCTCCCGCCGCTACCATAATATTAACTTGTACCTTGTGGTACGACAAGTTAGAAAACTTATGGCTCAACAGGGCAATTTTGCCCCCCAACACTTCTTTCTGTGTCCACAGAATTTCTGCTCTCTTGCATGGGATAATTTTGTAATATGTTAGCATGGGTCAAGTTTTATTTAGTTGCCTAGGACTTTATCATTAGGGAAGTCTTTTCATAGAGTGTTTTTTTTCTTTAGGTAATTAATCTTGCTTTTTAGCGATTTTAATTACTCTTGAGTTTTTCACTCAATAATCCTCCAAAGTGGTGAAAGACATTCTAATGATTGAGTCCAAGGGGTGACTAAGGTCTAGAAGTGTTGTAAATGACCATACTAGACATTTCCTAGAGTCTTGCAGAATTTTGTTAGGTTTTGATAGGATTTTTTAATAATTAAAATTTTCTGTAAATTAGAAATTTTAATTATTTTTGATGAAAAATGTAAAAATCTGGTCCTTATGGATTTTGTATAGGGGTGTGAGTACTCAAATCAAATGGCTTATGACCCCCTACACCCTTGTACCAAGTTTCAACTCAATTGGACAAGTTTTGCTACGTCATTGTCCATGAGAAGTCGGTCCAAAGTTAGCAAATAATTGGTTAAGGTAAAAAGCCAAAAAATTGTAAAAGTGTCTAAAGTCATGAGAGAGAGTGGGGAAATGATTTCTAATGTATTTCCTAAGTTGGAAGAATGAAAATCCACTTAGAAGACCCCCAAGCCAAGTCAACAACCAAAAGTGAGTCTCCCTAAGTGAAAAGTGCGCCCTCTTTGACTTGTTCTCTCTCTCTTGGATGGGTGACACTTGTAACTCATCAAAGGGGGTCTTTCCTCTCTCCCTCATTTAAAAGGAATCCCTCTCTCCTCATTTTCACAGTAACTCCATTATACCAAAATCTCTCCCCACTCTCTCTCATTCGCTCCCATTTTTCTCTTGTAATTTTGGTGCCACTTGGTGACCTTTCTTGGAGCAATAAAGTGAAGCTTTGGAGAATCTCTTGGTGTTCTTTGGTGCTTTCATGGTGTATTCTTGGTTCTATTGGCTACTCTTGTGTGATATTTGCTCTTTGTGAGGTAACATTGTAGGTTTTGTTATTCTTGCTTCACATTGTTTTACTTGAAGAATCCTAAGCAAAGTATTTTGCTAGGGATAAATCTGTAGTAGTATTGCTATAGATTTATTTGTGTTGATATTATGGTAGCTACGGGAGGTATTAACCTCCATTTGTGACCTTTGACAAGATTAGAATATTCCGGAAGCAAGAAAAKAATTTAATATAACCCTAGAAGAGATGTCAGCTAAAGGAGATAGTTAAAACTATATTACTAAGTAATTAACACCCAGAATGAGAAGTTGGCCCTGACAGTCTGGCAGAAGCAGTATATATACAGGAGGCCAGTCTTCATTTTAGCCATAATTCTCAGAATTGCAGAAGCACACTTGTGCGCATTGCAGTTGGCCAGTTTTGTGCGCAAGTCCTGGAGAAGCTGCTGYCGCCAATTCTGAAGTCTATAGTTTCGGTCTTTTTGGGTTGGAATCTCTGATCAGTGTTGGTTATTTTTGCTTGGTGCATTAGCCTTGGTTGGATATTGATTTGCTACTGGAATTCTTCTCTCTGTCAAGGTCAAGGTGCTCGGGGGTGGCATTAGAGCCTATGGTTGGGTGACAATATTGCTATATTGTCTATGGTTAAACGAGCACATCCAATATTCTAACAGGTTATGGGCCTACACTATCTTCGRACAGTCTAACCATCTGGAAGATAGATTGGGAGGATTTGCTCAGTTACTAAAGCAATGCCTCTAGGGTTACTAGCAGGTGCAGTTGTAGAAACCCTAAAACCCTTATCCAACACCTTATGATGGAACACCTTACTCAAGGAGAAGATATTCAACTACGCCTTAGTCCAACACACCTCTTAGCACTCTCAGAAGGTAGAAACGACAAGATTGAAATTTTGGGTCAAAGCTTGACCAGTCATCAGTCAACCGAAGTCATGAAGGAAAAGACAAGTCTTCTACACTACTCAGCACTCATAGGAACGCTTGAAGATGACATGTGGATTATTGACAGCGGAGCTTCTAGACATATGACAGGAGATCAAGCCAGACTGTCCAATTTAAATGAAAAGAAGACATCGTACAAGGTAGAGCTTGGAGACAAAAACACTTACCCAGTCGAAGGAATTGGTCAAGCCTCTGTCAAGTTGAAAACAGGTAACAATGTTCATTTGAGCAATGTCTTATATGTACCTGGTTTAGAAAAGAATCTTGTATCCATATCTTGCCTAGAAGACAAAGGAAACATAATAGCTTTTGTAGATGGAAAAGTGTTATCTTGGCCTAGAGACTCCAACATAGAGAATGCTAGAGTTATTGGAACCCGTGAAGGAAGACTATACAAACTACTAGAACAAAATGTTGAAGCCCTTGTACATGATGAAGTCAATCCCAATGAACTTTGGCATAGAAGGTACGCTCTTATCAACTATCAAGCATTACCCTTCCTCAGAAAGATGGTTGAAGGAATACCACAACTACAGTTTACACATGAAGGAATTTGCAAAGGATGTGCTCTTGGTAAGAATATCAAGAAATCATTCTCAAGCAACAATAATAGATCTAAGGAAATTCTAGATCTAATACATTCAGACGTTTGTGGTCTGATGCCAGTCAAATCTCTAGGAGGTTCTCTTTACTATGTAATCTTCATAGATGATTACTAGAGAAAGACTTGGTTATATCTCTTGAAGACAAAGGACGAAGTATTCAACAAGTTTCAAGAATTCAAAGCAGAGATAGAGAACCTCACAAACAAGAAAATCAAGATCCTGAGAACAGATAATGGAGAATATACATCCAAGGAATTCGTTGCCTTTTGCAAATCGACAAGGATTAGGAGAGAGCTAACTGTTCCTCATAATCCTCAACAAAATGGTGTAGCAGAAAGGAAGAACAGATCTATTGAAGAAACCGTAAAGGCACTATTGAACGATAAGGTTTATCTATGTATTTATGGGGAGAAGCAACCATGACAACAATATAGTTTTGAACATAAGTCCTTACCGCATATTGAAAGATATGACTCCAGAAGAAGCCTTCTTAGGAAAGAAACCTAATGTGGAACACTTAAGAATCTTTGGATGCCTTGTTTACTTTCACATTCCCAAGGATAAAAGGAATAAATTAGAACCCTCAGGAAAGAAGGGCATATTCGTGGGATATAGTGAATCATCCAAGGCTTATAGAATCTATATCCCGAAACAACATAAGATTGAAGTCTGCAGAGACATGACCTTCAATGAAAAGATGGCTTTCAAGAAATCCATAGAAGAAACTATAGAAGAAGAAGACTATGAAGAGCCTATTGAAGAAAGCACATGTCTTCCAGAAAGTCAGAATGAAGAAAAAGAACAACTTGATCATCCGATGCAACCATATGAGACCATTGATTCAAACACTGTACCCAAAACCAAGAAGCGACTAGCTTGGCTTGAAGCTACCCTACAAGAAGCAGAAAGACTCAAAGCCCCAAGTGGGACCTTCAGAAAAAGTAAGAAGCCCAAGAGATTCTCCAGCTATGCAACATGTATGACAAAGCTTCTAGACGAAGAGCCTACCACGTTTGAAGAGGCAGTTCAGAAGAAACAATGGAAAGAAGCCATGACAGAAGAACACCAGTCCATCATGAAAAATGATGTATGGGAAATTGTGCTTAGACCTAAAGAAAAATCAATAGTAACTTCAAAATGGGTCTATAAGATCAAACATGCA
>JASDQU010738573.1:180181-210943 GCA_032191745.1 Picea mariana | reverse complement strand
GCAAGCTCCAAGAGCTTGGTATGCCAGAATAGACAACTACCTAATGAGACTTGGTTTCTCCAAGAGTCATGCAGACCCAAATCTTTACTACAAGGTCGAGAACAATGCATCTGTGATTCTACTGTTATATGTCGACAATCTATTCTTGAGAGGTGAAGAGTCTCTTATCATCCAGTGTAAAAAGGAACTAGCTTCTGAGTTCGATATGAAAGATCTTGGTCTCATGCATTATCACTTGGGACTAGAAGTATGGAAAAAGCGTGGTGAAGTATTCCTTGGACAAGGAAAGTATGCAATAAAGATTCTTCAGAAGTTTGGAATGATGGATTGCAAATCCATGGACACTCCTATGACCATAGATATAAGAAAAGTAAGAGATTCATATTCTGATCTAGTAGACCCGTCCCTATATCGACAATTGGTTGGGTCATTGATGTATTTAGTAAACACTCGACCAAACATTTTCTTTGTTGTGAACACACTAAGCCAATTCCAGGTGGAACCCAGACATGAGCATTGGATCGCTGCAAAGCATGTTCTAAGATATATTCGTGGGACACTAAACTATGGTTTAAGATATACCGCATCCAGTGATATACAACTTCATGGATTCACATATTCAGATTGGGCAAGAAGTGCCGAAGACAGAAGAAGTACTTTAGGGACATGTTTCAGCTTGGGCTCCGCTATGATATCTTGGGGCAACAAGAAACAAAAGTCTGTCGCACTCAGCACAATGGAAGCAACATATATTGCAGCATGTGAGGAATGCACAGAAGCAGTATGGCTGAGAAAGTTGATCTCTGGATTATTTGATCAGGCTCCAGATTCGACTATAATACACTGTGACAACTAGAGTTGTATAAGGCTATCAGAACACCAAGTGCTTCATGAATGATCGGAACACTTTGAGATCAAATACTACTTTATTCGAGATAAAGTCTAGGAAGGAGAAGTGGAGCTCCAATATATTCCCACAGATATATTGGAATATATTGGAGCTTCACAGTCATTTTCAGGTTGGGAGGGAGTACTGACATATCATTGATTTGAGGACAGTCATTTTCAAGTTTGGAAAATGGTCCAGCATGGGCAGTTCCTTTCCAGTTCGGAAAGTGGTTTGAGATTTCTGACAGACATGCATTTTCTCGTTCGAAAAATGGTCAAGATCGAACGATCATTTTCATAATGAAAATGGTTCGATGAATTGTTGATGTACCATAGACAACGATTCCCCTTGTGGCCAGTGTGGGGGAATGGTCTAGGACAGTCTTTCTTCTTGACGGTCACTCTCAGTAGTGGTCAAGAAGACTGGTCCGCCTCGTCGGACAGTCATTCTTTCGAAGCTCACAGTTGTGAGCAGTTTCGAAGAATGGTCCGTTTTTGGAGGTTGGTGCAGGACGATCATTTCCTTAGGAAATGGTCTAGACNGTCTAGGACAGTCTTTCTTCTTGACGGTCACTCTCAGTAGTGGTCAAGAAGACTGGTCCGCCTCGCCGGACAGTCATTCTTTCGAAGCTCACAGTTGTGAGCAGTTTCGAAGAATGGTCCGTTTTTGGAGGTTGGTGCAGGACGATCATTTCCTTAGGAAATGGTCTAGACAGTCATTCCCTGGGGCAGATTCATTCTCTCCAGGTTGCACTTTGTTTAGTGCCGGAGGAATGGCCCAGATAGGTGAATGGTCTAAGTTCAACAATCAGGGACAAGCATTCTCTGTTGATTTTTCATAAGCATTAGCTTAAGCATGAAGTTCATTCCATTTCATCATTTAACCATAACCATAAATGCTGCAACAACCAAGATCACAAGAAGAAGCACCATGCACAAGAACCCAAAATGTATCCTAGGAAACCCTTCTCAACAAGGGAAGAAAACCCCGCCAAATCCTTTGCTATAATCTTCAAGAGAAAGACCTTTACCAACAAGAAATACCTAGCACACAAGAGGGTGCACAAAACCCTAGAACTCTAGTGCCCAAGAGAGGTGCGCACCTTTTGCCAAAGAAGTGTACTTGCCGAAATTTCCAAACTCTCAAGAAAGATGTGTTTCTACAAAGGGAGATTTCCCTTTACTTATATTAGACTTGTCCTATCAACTGAAGTGTCTATTGGCACAACAGGGCCGACTTCTCTAAGACATAATATTTATTATTATTATTATTATTATTATTATTATTATAATCATTATTAATATTAATATTAATTATCTTTTACATTTATTACTAAACATATTAAGGTAGGGTGGACCTGTACCCTTTACATAACAATTAGGGTTACAGGTAGGTCTGACTCTTGAACAATATATAGCAAAGGATTTGATACACCCACTAGTGCTCATCCACTAGGGGCACTTCCATAGGGATGTCATAGCTCTGATTCACTGCATTACATAGAAGAACCAAGTCTTCACACGTTCACACGTGCTCGTCCACAAGCACGTCCACTCTACAGATCTGCTCTCCCACTGCCACCAACAAGAGAATCATCTGGAGTCTTTTCGTCAACTCTGCCGCTCATAGGAGGCTATCACATCATCTTCATTTCTGTTCACATGACGATGTGCCAAACACTTTTTGGATTTCACACGTTCACCTTGTGCTCAGCCACAGGCACGTCCTAACTCAATAGATTGCTTTCCATCGGATAATTATCTGGAGTTCTTCTCACTCTCTTCATGGAGGAGGTCATCTCTACGTTCCTAGCTCTGTCTCAGGCAGGAACCACGAACCCTTCTTAGGGGCTTTCTCTCAGGTTTGTAAGCTGAGAGAAAGACTCACATAGCTGCTATGTTCCACATCTCACAGGTTTGTAAGCTGGAGGATGTCTCCCATAGCTGCATTCATCAACACTCCCTCTCAGCTAGGGAGGCATTCTTCATCAAGCCAAGTCTCATACATATGTACTCTGAATTTTGTTTCTGGCTAGTCATCAAAACTCCCTCTTAACTCAGAAGGCGTTCTTCACCAAGTCTGTTTGGTGTAAATGTTTGCAGTCTGCTCAGGTGTAGAAAGGTACTGCCAGTATGTGATTTTCCTTTGCATCATATCTCTATCATAAGAATATTTCATCTCGTTGTGTTTCAATCCATTAGGAAACACTAGGTTCCTTAAGGAGCTTTATTCATGGCTCTTGATTATCATCATAGGATCCATCTCATGGTCAAGTAAATCTGTCAGAAGCTTGTGAAGCCACATTGCTTCGCACACTCGATGCTATCTATTCTGCCTCTGTGGTACTCAAGGCCACAGAGTTGTTTCCTGCTGCATTAGGAAACCATGGAAAACTTCATGATGGAACATCAACGAGATGTGCTTTCTCTGGTTCACTGTACTTTTTGCTCAATTTGAATTGGCATATTCTGCACACTCAAGTTCACACTGGAGGCATATCTCAGGCCATATCTTGTATATATCTCCATACATGTTTTGCTGTTGTCTAGTGAGTCTGTCTCGGTTGACTTATGAAATGACTGAGCACATTCACTGCATGGCATGAATCAGGTCCAGATACATCGGTGATCCAATCAGCTGTGGATCAGTCTCGTCTGAATCATCATCAATCTTTTTCTTTAAATCCATCACGATGGATTTTTCATTCTGTTATACTGAACTTCTTCAATATTTTCACTTGTATATTTTCCTTGACTTAGGAAAATCCCAACGGTCCTCTGTCGTACTTCTTGTCCCAAGAAGTAGTGCATCATACTCAGTTTCTTCATCTTGAATTTAGAAGTCAAGGATTACTTGTATCCAACAACAAGGCTTTCTGAATAAGTTATTAGGATCAGGCTCCCAACACTGTAATGATATAGGTTTGGATCAACAACACTCTTGCTGAAGTACAAGCTTATCAAGAATCTATTTATCTGATATAGTTTCCAACTCATGGAATGTAGTACGGATAGAAGTGTATCGGGTTCACTGGATCAAGTGTCTCATCATAGAAAACTCCCTCTGTTTGTGAGAAGCCTTTGGCTATAGAATTCGTTTTGTATTTCTCAATACTTCCATCAGCTGTATGCTTGATCTTATAGATCTACTTTGGAAGTTACCATTGACTTCCCTTCTGGTCCCTAAATGATGTCTTATACATCATTCTTTAAGATATATTGGTACTCTTCTGTTATGGCATCTTGCCATACTTGTTTTCCGGTTGCTTCTCTAAGACCAAGAAGCTCATCATCACTGAAGTGGCTCATGACTTAAAAAATCTTTTTGCTTTCTTGGGATGTGCCTTGAGAGGATTGTATGTTTCTCTGCCTTTCGCAGAGTGGGTCTAGAAAGGCCTTTTAGGCCTTACTGCAATATCTCTGAATATGTATCGGCTGAAACAACTGGATCAACTTGAGTGAGGTATGTCTCCCTTTGAACTGCTGACGGTGGAGAAGTTATTTGTTTCATTGTCAATCTTTATTTGTGATTCTCTGAATCTTTGAAGGAGTATCTCTTCTTTAAGAACAACATTTCTGCTTGTTCTTGTATAATAAACAACTTAAATATGGTTTGGATTCCCGTACCAGGGATAATGGTCCAAGTCTTTGAGTGCTCTTATACTTAAGAACAATGTCCTTCATTTATTGAAAAATACAATCAACTATAAGATTATAGATGAAAAAGATTTACCTAGTTTGTAGTCATGTCTTTTAGAGGAAGTACTTCTCTCTCTTCTCTTCATTTTCTTGAGGTGGATCTGGATCAATGTCAGCAGTGGTAGCATATTGTTTTTCCTTCTTTCTGGTTGGACAATTTCTAGCAATGTGTCCATACTTGTCACATCTGAAACATTGAACTTTTGAAACATCTCTTCTTTGATATCCAAGATTGGATGAAGACTTTTCTTCTTTAAATGTTTGCTTGAAGTTTCTTTTGAATTTTCGTCCCTTCCTTGTATGAAGTGCAAGAGCATGATTTTCTTCTGGGGAATCTTCCACTCTACATAGGCGCTCAAAGGTTGGTAGAGTTTCTCTTCCACTGATACTCTGAATGAAAGGCTCGCATGATTTTGGAAGATTCTGGAGAATGGTTAAGACAAGTTTTCTATCAGACATGATTTCTCCAATGGTCTCTAGCTGTTCTTTAATTTCTGATAACTTCATGAAGAAGAGTGCAACTGTGTCATCTTTCGAAGTTGTCTCTTCAAGGTAAGAGCTCTGAGAGTGTTGTCACTTTCAAACATTCCTTTCAATGTTTTATACATATCATAGGTAGTCTTCAGATTGGCAATACAGGGCAAGAGTTGATCTCTTACTGAGTAGATGATTATTTTCCTTGCTCTGACATCATCTTCTTTTCTTGCTTTCTTCTCTAAATCAGTGGTTGTTTCTGATAGATTTTTAGTTGTTGCATCCAAGAGATCTTCTTCTTCAAGAGTGACTAGAAGCTTTGATTTCCAGGGGCTGAAGTTGCTTGCTCCATCAAGCCTATCTTCCACTGAAGTTTTGTTCTTCATTTTTGTTGAATCCTTGTAGACTGCCAACAATCAATTTGATAGTGTCATAGAGATGCTTGCTGATTCAGAAAAAAAATGTTTCTTCAGAAGACCAGAATTAATATTCTGCAGGGAATTTCGGCACCCTAGAAACCCTAGGGCTAAAAATCAGAATTTCTCGGAATTTCGTTTTGAGAGCTTCTGGAGATGCGCTAGAAGAGGCCGTACTCTTCTATGCTGAAAGTAGCCCCAGTGTCCAAGTTTTAAGGGGTTGAAACACCCAAAAGGGGAGGGCCGTACGGATTTTCTGGAAAACCTAGGAGTGTCATACTGTTCTGTAGAAGAGGAGGGATAACTGGTAAAGGATGAGACTTGGTAGATGCTTGTGCAATGGGTTCTTTCAAGACCTATGCTCTGATACCATGTTGATTTTTCATAAGCATTAGGTTAAGCATGAAGTTCATTCCATTTCATCATTTAACCATAACCATAAACACTGCAGCAACCAAGATCACAAGAAGAAGCACCATGCACAAGAACACAAAATGTATCCTGGGAAACCCTTCTCAACAAGGGAAGAAAACCCAGCCAAATCCTTTGCTATAATCTTCAAGAGAAAGACCTTTACCAACAAGAAATACCTAGCACACAAGAGGGTGCACAAAACCCTAGAACTTTAGCGCCCAAGAGAGGTGCGCACCTTTTGCCAAAGAAGTGTACTTGTTGAAATTTCCAAACACTCAAGAAAGATGTGTTTCTACAAAGGGAGATTGCCCTTTAATTATATTAGACTTGTCCTATCAACTGAAGTGTCTATTGGCACAACAGGGTCGACCTCTCTAAGACATAATATTTATTATTATTATTATTATAATAATAATTAATATTAATATTAATATTGATATTAATTATCTGTTACATTTATTATTAAACATATTAAGGTGGGGCCGACCTGTACCCTTTACATAACAATTAGGGTTACAGGTAGGTCTGACTCTTGAACAGTATATAGCAAAGGATCTGATACACCCACTAGTGCTCATCCACTAGGGGCACATCCATAGGGATGTCATAGCTCTGATTCACTGCATTACATAGAAGAACCAGGTCTTCACACGTTCACCTGTGCTTGTCCACAGGCACGTCCACTCTACAGATCTGCTTTCCCACTGCCACCGACAGGAGAATCATCTGGAGTCTTCTCGTGAACTCTGCTGCTCAGAGGAGGCTATCACATCAATCTTCATTTCTGTTCACATGACGATGTGCCCAACACTTTTGGGATTTCACATGTTCACCTTGTGCTCAGCCACAGGCACGTCCTAACCCAACGGATCACTTTCCATCGGATAATCATCTGGAGTTCTTCTCAGTCTCTTCATGGAGGAGGTCATCTCTACGTTCCTAGCTCTGTTTTAGGTAGGAACCACAAACCCTTCTTAGGGGCTTTCTCTCAGGTTTGTAAGTTGAGAGAAAGACTCACATAGCTGCTATGTTCCACATCTCACAGGTTTGTAAGTTGGAGGATGTCTCCCATAGCTGCATTCATCAACATTCCCTGGGGCAGACTCATTCTCTCCAGGTTGCACTTTGTTTAGTGTCGGAAGAATGGCCCAGATAGATGAATGGTTCAGGCTCAGAAATCAGGACAATCATTCTTCCTTGCTTGAGAAGAATAGTTCAGATAGCCCATCATTGATGCTTTACTTGCTGAGGGCAAAAGCTCTTCCAGATCTCACAGATGTGAGTGGAAGAATGGCCCAGATGATTCAGTTTACATTATGATATTGTTTCTGTGCAGGTTGATATCAGATGATATGCTACTGTAGTGGATATGTTCCACTGTTTGTCACGGATTGAGTAGTTGTGTTCTACTATGGATAGACACAATTGTGTTCTATCAGTTGACATTGTACTAGTTGTCATGGAGATTATTCAGTTGGATAATAATGATGGTGCTTGTGATTTAATTAGCCTGTGTGGCTATAATGATGCTACCATTTGAATGGTCTGTTTGTGCTCAAGACCATTATCCGTTATACCTCCCTAGCTAGGAGGGACTGTTGATATTATGGTAGCTACGAGAGGTATTAACCTCCATTTGTGACCTTTGACAAGATTAGAATATTCTGGAAGCAAGAAAATAATTGAATATAAACCTAGAAGAGATGTTGGCTAAAGGAGATAGTTAATACTCAGTAATTAGCACCCAGAATGAGAAGTCGGCCCTGGTAGTCTGGCAGAAGCAGTATAAATACAGGAGGCCAATCTTCATTTTAGCTAGAATTCTTAGAATTGCAGAAGCACACTTGTGCGCACTGCAGTTGGCCAGTTTTGTGCGCAAGTCATGGAGAAGCTGCTGCCACCAGTTCTGAAGTCTATAGTTTCGTTCTTTCTGGGTTGGACTCTCTGATCAGTCTTGGTTATCTTTGCTTGGCGCATTAGCCTTGGTTGGCTATTGATTTGCTACCAGAATTCTTCTTTTTGTCAAGGTCAAGGTGCTCGGGGGTGGCATTAGTGCCTATGGTTGGGTGACAATATTGCTATATTGTCTATGGTTAAACGAGCACATCCAATATTCTAACAATGTGATTTGCTTTTATTAGAGTTTACAAAGTATTTTGTAGGCCTCTTAAATGATCTCACCTGCTTGCATCATTGTGTAGTAAGAGTTTACACATTTGCAGGTTGCCAAAGCTTGGAGGAGGAACTCCGAAGACTCTATTTTGCTTCAATACGCTTTATTTGTTTATTTTCTTAACATATAATCATCATAATCTTGCTAAAAATTCCAATTTTCAAGTTCAGATTTTTTCTGTAAAAATTTCTGTACATATGCTATAACATAAAACTAACATATTGTGGTGATTTTTAGCATTTTCCAGCAAGCTTTCTTGGCTGTTTTAGACAGGTTTTCACCAATAAAAGAGGAGCTACCCAAAAGTGGTAACTAAATGCTCAAGAGAACATCACTGAGCTTTGGTGCAAATATCCTCTTTCTCTTTCACTTTCTAAAGCTATTGTAAGCAGCCCAAGAGAGTATCTTGGGCTTGCACTTTCTATTTATTTCCAAGTTTAAAATCTGTGAATAATTTTAATTTTTTGCCCACACCTTGCATTGTGCTTGGCTCTGCTATTCTTGCAAAATCGTGCCAGCTAGGATTATAAATAATTTTCTGATTTTTGCTTTAGTTAATTTTGTCCACCTTTGCCACAAAATCAGAAGGCTTTGTCCTCCACCTTGTGCCAAAGTAGTGTGGTTAATTTGTTTAAGTTATTTATTTTAAGTAGTTTTTGTTTGACCACACCTTGCATGTGAGTGGCTATGCCATTCTGCAAAATCGTGCTGGCTAGTGTTTAAACTTTAAAGTTTCCTTTTATTTTGCAAAGTAAACAAAATTTACCACGCCTTTGCCCCGTATTCTCTTCCCTTGCCACTTTGTGGATCTTGGGTAATAAGAAAGGGCAAATGATGGAGTGGATAGTTTAATTAGGCATCCATTTCTATTATTGTTTGGCCACTAAAATAAGGTGACTTGTGGAGGCTAGAAGGGGTTGAAGCTGGGGACGGTTTCACGGCACCAAGTGTCGTCCTTGTTGAGCGCCCAAGCACTTTCGACTTAACCTGTGGAGCTAGGGGAGAACCTTGTTGTTCTCTTGTTGAACACCCAACATTTCCTCTTGGATAAGGGATAAGGACTTGCGGTAGTCACATATCTTAGGCTTGCAACTTTCACATCTAAACCCCTAAATTAAAGAGAGACTTAAAATTAACTAAAAGTAATCTACACACTTGCACAACATTTATATTTCCTTGCAAATTGTTTTCAAATATTTACATTCTCTTCATTTTTATGCAAATTATTTTCATGTGTAAATATTTATATTGACTTAGTTATAAGCATTCTTTATTTATTCATTGTTTTAAAGTAATTGTATAAAGTTATTTTTTAATTCATTGTATAGATAGTTCTTAATTTGTTTTATTCTTGTGAACTTATCATTCTTTTATATATATTGAAATAAATGAAATTTTTAGGCACTGGTCCAATTGTGGTTTAATAAATAAAGGTTTGCTTGTCATTGAAAGATTGCATTGTGCATTGCTGCTTGTCATTGGGTTGGGTATCATTAATCAACAATTTAATTAACTCCTAGAATTTTAATAAAACCTTCACATAGTTTGATAGGGTCTACCCCCCTTGGCTTCCCTAGGAGTGAGCCTAGATGGAAGGAGTTCAGATTGAGTTGATAGTGGGTCTAGATTTAGGTTTGTGCCTCCAAGGATACGGCAAGTGGGTTGGAGACTTATCCACGTTTGTAGGTGTGTATTAGGACGACAATAGGCTGTTCAAGACCAAGGGCAATAAAATCTGAATCGTTCTCCAATTGCATCATAAAATTGGCCTCAAGGCTGATCTGAGATGGAAAGTATATACTGTTGACTTCAGCGATAAAACTCTCACTCTTAGTATCGTAACTGGGATCCCCAAAAAAAACATAGTAATCAATGTCTTAATTATGCCTTCCAATCAAGGCAAGAGAACCAATATCACTATGGTTATGGCAACCATGTTCTTCATCATGCAAGGAAGCCGAAACACCTGTAACCTCTTCATCCTCCAAGGGTTTCTCTACAAGATCTATCGTTTCAATTCTTCAAAAGTTTCATCATTATATTTAGAAATTTGAGAAAAAATTCATCGTAACTTCCCAAACCCTTGTTCTCTTTAGAGTCCATGATGGCTACTAGAATATCCTCCTAAAGTATGTATGTACTAACATTTAAAGATGCTTCTTTGGTCACAAGATGGAGTATGTCATCTTCACCATCAAGGTTTTCTTCACGAGGCACCATGTTAGAGTCCTACCCTAACCTCCCTACTTTAGTCTACTTATGAGTTAGGTAGTCATTGTATGTGACCATCCTCTTTGAATAAGTCCCATTAGATAGTAGTGGATAGTTATTTAATGTAAAAGGGTCCACTTTATAATCCCACTAGGTAGTTGGTACACATTAGTGACAGGACCACAAGTATTTAGGGTTTTTGCTATTGAAAAAATATTTAAAAAGATAGGAGGCTATGTAATATTTGTCCCATGCTGTATTTGGAGCTCTGCTCGGTGAAAGGTCACCCCACCTTAAGAGGTAAGTGAACATTGCTTCCTTCTTTGGATTATCTTAATACAAGGGTATCTTTTACATTTTCTATCTCATTATCTCTTGTATCTGGTTATTGCAATTATATTCTTTGTATTACTTGGTTGTGTTTCAAGTGTAAGGGTTAAGGAATACTACAAGTGGTATCAGAGCTCTTTCCTTAGCCACGTGCCCCCTATTTTTAGCAATTTTTTTTAGGCTATAGACGTGATCTGACGTCTTTAAATAATACAGTGATTTGTTGTTCGATAGGTAAAACTGCAGTCGGAGAAGAATACATGCAGAAAGTACAAGTCGTGTCACTTGGTTGGACACTCTTGTAACCTCTATTGGTACCGCTTCGAGTAGCACTGCCTCAGACAACACCAATATACTTAATCTCACTTCCATGTACCTTTGGGTATATCAGTAGTCCCCTAGGTATATCGAAAACTAGCTCTAGATAAACTGAATGACCATGTTGTTGCTGTAGTACGTCAAGAACAACACTTGGGGAGATCACTCTGTAGTATTTGGGTAGTCGGGTAGTACAGTTAAGGGCATGGTTGAACTTCCTTAGTTAGTGCCCTTAGATATTGGGTCGAGTATTACTGTTGGACCCCACAATTATATCAGAGAGCCATAACACTTGATACTCCTATCTCTAGGACCCTGCAAACCCTAGCTTTTGCACTCGAGTAGCAAAATTCCTACATTTTTGCATCTAGAAGGAATTTGGAGACTCTGTCACCATAGTGATAATCAATCGTGAGTAATACTCCCATAGTAGTACTAGGTCTGTGAACACCAATGAAGAGACCTATCTTAAAATATTCTTGGCGTTGTGGTGATTGCTTGGATCTCCCTCTCAAGTAACCCTTTTTCTATGGACCCAATAGTACAATGATTCGGGGTATATTTGAAGAGACTCCTTTCAAGTTGCTGATCATAGTGAGGGAAGTAGAGAATAACACATCTACAAAATCTTTGGTGGTCCCATGGTTTAGACTCGTAACATGGCCAACTTGGAGAACCAACAACTGACCCAACCCACTCTTAGCTATTTATTGGCAAATTTTTGCCAATTGGCCTTTTCTTCAAAAAATACATTCGCCTATGGGCCATTTTCACTTTAAAAATTCTCTTGTTTTTTACAAAAACTTTGCTTGTTTTGGTAATATTTGCCAAAATTTACAAGTTCTAATAGTAAATTATATGTTTTTTATTGAATATTTTCCTACATATCTATATGTATGGTTTTTTCAATCTGAAATAATCACATAGAATACTATACTTAGGTATAATATTTGAAGCCTTAAAATTTGGTGCCAAGGTTTGGATGAAAAGATTGTTGGCATTGAGTCTACACTCAATATTATAAATAAAACAATGAAATCACATGGTGAATTTTTAAAATTGTTAGGTGCCCACTTGAATCTCAATATACTAGATGCAAATGTTGATGCAACCAAGGAGGAATCACTAGCCTAAGAGGTGTTGGCCATGCACACGTTGTATCAAGATAACAACTGCTTGCACTCTCAGGATCACAATTCATGGCACCGTTTTTGAAAGGTCGACATGAAAAAATTTGATGGGTCCAATCCCTCGAGGTGGGTTACCCAAATTGAACATTTTCTTTCTCCATGGCATTACTGATGACCTACAAAAACTAAAAGTGGGGGTCTTATATTTGGATGTCAAACGTTGACATTGTTGGCAATGGTATAAGAAGGCTTATAAAGGTTGCTCTGCCTGGACCTAGTTTGTGCAAATCATTTATGCTCGTTTTGAATGTGACACTCACTATTTGGGACGCCTGACAAAATTACGCCAAACTGACATAGTTATGGACTATATTACCGCCTTTGAGCAATTGACAATCCACACATAGGGTCTATCCGTTTCATTTTTTAAAGAATGTTTCATTAGTGGTCTCAAGGAAGCAATTAGAGCACATGTCATGATGCAACACCCAAAAACATGGTTGGAAGTCTTTGACATAGCTAAAGAAGCTGAGATGGTGATCAATGCACAAACCAAGAGACCTTTATTCACCACTCACCCTAGCCCCCATATGGCATCTAACCCCAACTCCAACTCACAACCAGTCCGAATTTAGAAGTTATCTCTAGAGATGGTAGAATGCCAACGCCTCCATCTTTGCTATAATTGTGATGAGTGATATTTCAAAGGGAACAAATGTAAAGAATAAAAATGATTTCAAATGGATGCCCCCCTGCATGACCACTCATAAGACACATCTGCCGAAGACTTTTTGGAACCTGCATTGGATGATACCACACCTTCAAATGAAGAGGAAACCACTTTGCAAGATGCTTGCGAGGAACTTCAAATTTCTCTCTATGCTTTATTCGGTTTGTCAACACCCTAAATCTTGAAGTTGATAGGTTATATCAAGAATCACAAAATGATTGTATTGATTGACAAAGGCAACACCCACAATTTTATTCATAGGAAAGTGGTTGGGGAAACCCATTTTTATGTCCGTCTTATATCTAATTGTTGAGAAGTGTAGCAAGGAAGGTCTTTCTCCATGTGGTGGCGTCCTAGCATGGTGGGGGACAATGACACTAGCCAAGTTGATGGTTAAATCTCCTTCCTAAAGTTTTACTTAGAAAAAAATACATTTGATGTGTTATATTCTTTTGTTGACTTTATGAGCACCTCTTTTTCTAAGGTTTAAGTGAAAAATAATCTAAGCGATGGTCTTTTATTCTTGACCATTGATCTTCTTGGAGTGTGGAGGGTTAATCCTATCCCTTGATCTCTTTGGAGATAGGGTTTTTGCTTGCTCATGGAGATAAAGGAAATCGACTTGGTGGTTGGGCGCATTCATTCATTGAGAGAGGGTGAGTTTCAACTAGAGGAAGAGATTCGCTTGAGGGTTTGCTGGAGAAGTGTTGCAGAGAAAACGAAGGAGACATTTTACAGGTGGATTGACTTGGATTCTCAACCATTTACAGAGGCCGAACTTCAAATCTGAGAGGGAGCCGTATAGGGTGACACAGAGGGCCTATGCACTGCGCAGAGGCCCACGACTGGGTACTTCTTGAGTTATTCTGGTTCGTTGGATTGGGAGAGGGTCGTACAAGCGTTGAGGAGGAAATCGCTGGGGTTTCTCTCAACTATTGATTTGCTTTGTAAGAAATATCTATATTTTTTGTTGCATAATAAAATCCACAAACTAAAGAACAAGTTTTCCCACATTGGGTTTTTCTAGGGGTTATTTACCCAAAAATATTGGTGTACCTCATATGATGTGATTGCTGTTCTCTTCTTCATTGTTCCTCAATTTATTTCTGCTGTGCGATTTTAGTTTTGTGAAGAAACCTAGCTATAACTGATAAATAACAATTTCAGAAATTTTAAATGTGCTAAATAAATTTTCGGGTGATAAATTGTTGAAGTTTTTTGGTTCATCTTGCTGGGTTTTAGTAAATTCACACTAATTTTCAAATCATGATTGCTAATGGAGGCATGATGAAATGTGGTGGCCGATGTGAAAATGTGAAACTCCAAATGGGTGAGTATCATCTCAAAACCCACATGTTTGCTATTGACATGGGTGGTTGCGATATAGTTCTTGGGTGAAATGGCTATGCACTTTCGGATTGGTCACTATGGATTTCTAGGGTTTATACTTGAGCTTCAATAAGGAAGGGCACAAACATACCTTCAAAGGGCTTACAACATCTGCTTCCCTTGAAATTATCACCTCTCATTGCGTGGAGAAGTTATTGAAGAAAGGCCACTTATGTATTGTTGCAAAATTCAATGCCATACACGTAGTGGACACCCCCCCATAGGAGATTCACCTTGATTTCCAATTGGTCCTCTCCAAACATCAACAGGTATTTGAAACACCCCAACGGTTACCACCTTCACGAGGGGAGCATGACCATGGGATTCCACTAATTATTGGTAGCCTACCACCAAATGAGCATCCTTATAGGTACCCATTTTCACAGAAGAATGAGATCGAAAATATCATTTAGGAACTGCTGGAGGTTGGGTTCATATGTCCTAGTACTAGTCCCTACTCATTGTTGGTGTTCATGGTATTAAAGAAGGAAGGTAATTGGTGCATCATGCATGTGTCTTGATATTTGGGCCCTCGATAAATTAACTATCAAAGACAAGTTCCCCATCCTAGTTATTGATGATCTATTGGATGAACTTCATGGAGCCAAGTTTTTCACCAAACTAGATTTGCATTCTAGCTACCACCAATTTTGAATGAAAGAGGCGGATATTTTGAAGATAGCCTTCTCCACACATGAGGGTCATTATGAATTTTTAGTGATGCCCTTCAGCCTTTGCAATGCTCTATCCACCTTTTAGAACCTCTTGAACACAAATTTTTGACCCTTTCTATGTAGTTTTGTGCTGGTATTTTTTTATGATATCTTGATCTACAACAAAACCTGGGACTCTCACATAGAGCATATCGATAGAGCCTTGCAACTTTTAAGGGGCCAAAGACTATTCCTTAAAATTTCGAAATGTTCTTTTATGGTTTCAGAGGTTGAATACCTGGGGGCATATTGTCAGTAAGGATGGCGTAAGAGTAGGTCCCAAGAAAGTTGTGGCTATTGAAGAATGGCCTCGACCCAAGACATTGAAGGGTCTCTATGGGTTCTTAGGACTTATCGGCGCTACTATAGGAAGTTTGTAGAAAATTATGGCAAAATTACGGCTCCCTTAACATCATTGCTAAAAAAGATTGCCTTTGTATGGAGTAAAGAAACCAAGCAAGCCTTCTCTACTTTAAAGGATGCCATGTGCACGACTCTAGTATTAGTAGTACCAGAGTTTACTAAAACTTTTGTCCTCGAATGTGATGCCTTAGGTAGAGGTCCTGACGCGGTTTAATGCAAGAAGGGTGCCCCTTGACATTCACCAATAAGCAATTGTGCGACAACAATCTGGGTAAATCTACATATGAGAAAGAGATGATGGTCATCCTACATGTAGTAGAGACATGGCATCAATATCTCATAGGGCGACGTTTTCAGATCAAGACTGACCATCATAGGCTGAAGTGCTTTCTTAAACAAAGGTTATCATCACTAGAGTAGCATAAGAGGGTCACCAAAATGCTAGGGTATGATTATGAGATTATTTATAAGAAGGGTAAAGAAAATGTGTTGGTCGATGCTTTATTCCGACAATTTGAAGAGGATGGATCCCTCTTTGTCTTGTCTTTACCCATTCCAAGTTGGCTTGAGGAAGTCTATCAAGAATGGTTGGAAAATGACACTATCATTCAACTCATCCATGGGGTTTGAGAAGATCCCAACTCTCCTAAAGGGTACGCATAGAAACTAGATACATTGTGATATAAAGAGCACATTGTAATTTGTTCTAGTAAAGAATTCTTTCTTAAACCAAAGGATCTTGGAGGAATTTCATTTATCACCTACAACAAGTCACTTTGGATTTCATTAAACATATGAAAGAACTAAGCACTGGTTCTTTTGGAAGGCATGAAAAGCGACATCCGGGATTTTGTGGAAACTTGTGACACTTGCTAAAGAAACAAGGGTGAGATAATAAAGATGCCAGGGGCATTGCAACCACTACTGATTCCAACACACATATGAACTGACATCTCTATGGATTTTATAGTGGGACTTCCAAGAGGGGGAAACAAATCCGCAATCATGGTCGTAGTCAATCGTCTCTCCAAATATACTCATTTTTTTGCCTTATCACATCCATTTACCCCTTTTAGCGTCCCAATTCTTCTTGGATTAGATTTTTAAGTTACATGGCATGCCCACTTCCATTGTCTTGGATCGAGGCCCTACCTTCACTAGCAAATTCCGACAAGAGTTTTTTAAACTATAGGTTACCCAGTTGAATATGAGATTGCATATCACCCCCAAATAGATGGTCAAATTGAAGTGGTTAAAAATGGCATAGAAACTTATTTGAGATGCTCTGCTTTTGAAAAACCACACCAATGGGCACAATGGCTTCCCCATGCAGAATGGTGGTACAATACCTCTAACATGGAGCTACAAAAATGACCCCATATGAAGTGGTCTATGGCCAAAAACCATTGTCACTCACTTCATTTTTACCAGGGACCTCCAAGGTTCAGGGAATGGATCACACACTCCACACTAGAGAAGCCATTCTTTGCTTATTGAAGGACAATTTGGTTATGGCTCAAAATAGAATCAAGCAACAAGCAAACCAACATCGTTCCAAATGTTCTTTTGCAACAGGTGATTGGGTGTCTCTTTGCCTTCAACCCTATAAGAAAATATCACTAACAAAACACCTCAAAAATTAGCACCAAAGTTCTATGGACCCTATGAGATCATCCATTGCATTGGACAAGTGGCCTCCAAATTGGCTCTTCTAGCCCACTCCAAGATTCATCTAGTGTTTCATGTGTCTTGTCTAAAGTAGGTCGTGGGATTGAAGTGCAAGGTGAAAACCGACTTACCAAAACTTGATGAAGAAGGCTCCATTTGGCTCTAGCTAGAAGTTGTATTGGATACTGAAGAACGTCAATTGCACCATCGCAGGATCTGTGAAGTATTGATCCAATGGAACGACATGCCACTCGGAGATGCCACATGGGAACTAGCCATGATTCTACAACAATTTCCTCATCTCCATCCTTGAGGACAACCCTGCTTTTGAAGGGGGATGGCATGTTAGGGTCCTACCCTAACTTCCCTACTTTAGGCTACCTAGGAGTTAGTCAATTATTGTATGCAAGTCATCCTCTTTGAATAAGGCCCATTAGATATCATTGCATAATTATTTAATGTAAAAGGGTCCACTTTATAAGGCCCACTAGGTAGTTGGTACCCATTAGTGACGTGACCACAGTTTGTTAGGGTTTTTGCTATTGAAAAGCCTTTTTTAAGAGATAGGAGGCTATGGAATATTTGTCTTGTGTTGTATTTGGAGCTCTGCTTGGTGAAAGGTCGCCCCACCTTAAGAGTCAAGTGAACATTGTTTCCATATTTGGGTTAGAATGCGATAGAAGGCGAAGGTTGGAAGAATGTACACAAGATCCTTAGTCTTCGCCGCTCCTAATGTGTTTCGCTTCACTGAATGGATGAAACCATATGTACTCAAATTCCTCTCTGCTGATGAGTAATTGGCAAACTACAATAACAACTTGATGGCTAGAGTCGAGAGATGAATGCTGTCTTCGCCATGGAAGCCCCACCAAGTAATACTTGGTAAGACAAATTTTTGGAATGATAATATTTGGGGTGTAGTGCATAAGCCAAAAGGTGTAATGGCGTGGTCATTTTTTTTCACCTTTTGGTAACTATGTCCTTCACTTCATTGTAAAATACTCCAAAGGAGTCACTTTCATTTGCCTTGATAATTTCCCTTATTCTCTCCAACATATTATTTATGTTTTCATACACTTCCCCCAAGCAAGGCATATTTTTATCAAATGTCTTAATCATGGTTAGGATTGGTTTTGTAAACATAGAAGGTATTGGACCTTTCCCCACCATGCATTATCGAGAATGAGAGACTTGATTTTTTGTATTATGATTTCTTAATTTTAATTGGATATGATTTCTGATTTGAGATTTGACTTTTCTGAGATTTCTAGTTGCTAGAGTTGAGAGATGATTGTTGTCCCTGCCATGGAAGCCCCACCAAGTAATAGGCTCAATATACCCCTGATCATCTATGGCTAGTGGATTTGAAAAGTTACTATTGGATTGTACAAGTGCTCCAAACTCCTTACGTACTTCCATTGCAATTCCCACATCCCTATAAATCTTTGTCAAAGTTGTCTTATATCCCTACAACACTTCAAAATCCTTGATTGGGGTTATTCTACTTGGTGAAGACAAATTTTTGGAACGATAATATTTGGGGTGTAAGTGCATA
The DNA here is from genome assembly GCA_032191745.1 of Picea mariana. NCBI lineage: Eukaryota > Viridiplantae > Streptophyta > Pinopsida > Pinales > Pinaceae > Picea > Picea mariana. Next base: position 192,472 of record JASDQU010738573.1, on the reverse strand, counting down.
GGCCAAAAGGTGTAATGGCATGCTTATTTTGTTCCACCTTTTGGTAACCATGTCTTTCACTTCATGGTAAAATACTTCAAACAAATCACTTTTATTTGCCTTGATAATTTCTCTTATCCTCTCCAACATACTATCTATGTTTTCATAGACTTCTCCCAAGAAAGACATATTTGTGTCAAATGTCCTAGTCATGGTCAGGATTGGTTCTATAAACCGTGTAGGGTATTGGACCTTGTCCCATTGCGCATCATCAAGAATGAGAGACTTGATTTTTTGTCCTCCATGAGAAGTGAAAGTCCTCCATGACTCCCAAAGTGGGTTGATGACCTTCGCTTGTAATGCTTGTTTGATGTCCTCAAAACTCTTTATGATTAGAGTTTGCAATCATAGTGCCACATGCATCCTTTCAAGTTGGGCATTTCTCCTTCAACACCTTTTCTTGTCACATGTCATACTTTTGGGTCTCCATTAAGGTAGGGTGTTCATCTTCTAAGTCTCCTTTCTATTTCACATAGTCCATCTGTTTGTTCCCGAAGCCTTGGGTTCAATCCATGAGTAGGGTGCTCCATCAATGATGCAACTTGAGGTAATATAGGACAATTTGGATGGACTCCAATTCTCTTTTATCAACCTGTAATTATCACTGAGGTCCCATGGATTCCTGTTGTGTCGGTGAGAGAAAGATGCCGATGAAAATGCAAATTAAGCCATGCATCTTCACAGGGTAAGACCCTCTACTTGGAGGGTTTGCAAAGACAACTGGATGTCCTATCCAACTTTCATGCTCTTTGGCGGTTGATGGTCAACTTGGGTAAAACCAAGGTGGTGATCTTCGATGGGTCAAAGTATGTCCTTACAAATTTCTAGTTATTCTTCCAAGGGGTCGAGGTTGAGATTACCACAGATTATACATACTTGGGAGTTCATTTTTCAAGGCCTAGTTTTGAATTTTGGGTTGAGGAAGGCTCTTTAACCCTAGATCAACAAGAGGTATGGGTTCCTTGCTCTTCTTGAGCGACAATACTTCCAAAACTATTTATAGCACCTTTCATTCAAGATGGATCTCATGGACTCTCATTCAAGTTACAATGTTTCAACACTTTTGTACTTGGCAATCCCTTTGACCTAGTTGTAGTCATTTGTTGGACATTAATATAATTATCTTATCTTATCTCTTCCCACATAAGATTCTACCCACTCTGATGCCAAATGATGCATGGGCAGGAGCTATGGGCTGGTTTCCCTCTATGATGGTCAAAGTGTACAACACCTCTAATGGAAGCAAAACATAGTAACAATGCACTATGGAGGAAACACACTTATTTGTTAAACTTAATTTCATGATCAATAGATCCTAGGCCTTGATGGGCTCTACTGCTATTACAATATGTGAGGGGCAGATCCCTTTTCAATAACCCGCTGACTTATAGTGTGGCTAGGGTTTACAATGAAATCCGCCAAATGGATTCTTTTCTAGATCTTCGATATGTGGAACTCTCTAAGCACAAGTTTTTGCTTTTCCAGCTCTTTGTCCTCTCCTTCTTCACAAGAGGATTTCCTTCATCTGCTTTATAGGTGAATGGATGATGGCTCCCCTTCAACCTGGCTCCACTTCCTTTTCTTCTTTTCCTTCATCACCTTTAAACTGCGGTACCAACCACCTTACCTTGCCAAACGGTTGCAAGGCCTCCTCTCAATGACTTCCATGTGGCCTTTGTATAACTGTTGCCTTCATGTCCCGATGGTTTCCTCGTATTGATGCTTTGACCACATGTGACTCACCCCATGGATCCACTATTTTGTGAACTGAATGAGCCTGCAACATGTTGTCTTTATGTTTGTTGTGGGGCCGTTGGGCACTCCCACTATCACCCTTCGCTGATAATGATTGGACAGTCCAGATTCTAACGGGTTGTTTGGGACCTCCCTCAAAATCCCCCTGTGGCTTTCCCACCATTGATCTTGCTTGAAGATTGATAGTGGTTGATCACCCCTTGGTCCTCACCATTTCTGCTTCCTGTGTGTCCACCAAAGGGCCATAACTACACCCACCACCATGCACAATGTGGCATGCCACCTTTTGCTCCTGCCGACCCTCTTAACTTTGATTGGATGGTTTCTTTGGTTCCATGCACACAGAATCCTCCTGTTTCTTTTTGGTATTTTGTGAAGCAGGAAGTAGTGAGATTGGGATCTCATTACTTCGTTCTGAGAAAGATGCCACTGGAACATATCGATTACATCCTAAGAACAGAAGGAAATCTTATTTAGTGTTCAGGGTTGTTTTTATGCCAGGGATGCTCCTGCATCATAGATGGCTGATGCAGCTGCAGAACTTGTAGAATGCTGAGAGGATGCTGGAGGAACCTTTCTGGATGTCAAGGGAAGGATCCCTGAGAGAAATCCGGTTGGGAAGGGTGACACAAGATGGAGGTGGCTCAGCAAAGCTGCTGGCCTTGGCATGGGTACCATGATCATTGATGTATGGAAAAAATGGTAGGCCTTAATCTTTTGTTTTCAGCCATACTGTAGTGCTTGAAGATTGATAGTGGTTGATCACCCCTTGGTCCTCACCATTTCTGCTTCCTGTGTGTCCACCAAAGGGCCATAACTACACCCACCACCATGCACAATGTGGCATGCCACCTTTTGCTCCTGCCGACCCTCTTAACTTTGATTGGATGGTTTCTTTGGTTCCATGCACACAGAATCCTCCTGTTTCTTTTTGGTATTTTGTGAAGCAGGAAGTAGTGAGATTGGGATCTCATTACTTCGTTCTGAGAAAGATGCCACTGGAACATATCGATTACATCCTAAGAACAGAAGGAAATCTTATTTAGTGTTCAGGGTTGTTTTTATGCCAGGGATGCTCCTGCATCATAGATGGCTGATGCAGCTGCAGAACTTGTAGAATGCTGAGAGGATGCTGGAGGAACCTTTCTGGATGTCAAGGGAAGGATCCCTGAGAGAAATCCGGTTGGGAAGGGTGACACAAGATGGAGGTGGCTCAGCAAAGCTGCTGGCCTTGGCATGGGTACCATGATCATTGATGTATGGAAAAAATGGTAGGCCTTAATCTTTTGTTTTCAGCCATACTGTAGTGCATTTTCCCATTTCCATTGGCTTTTGGACTTCCTGAGAACCACAAAATACATTCTAATGCATGATTAGAAGGTTTTGAAGCTTAGCATGATTTCAGAGTTTTTATACAGATATTACTATCAGCGTGTATAATTGTTTCTATTCAATGTTATGAGTCATGGTCGGTAAAATTAAATGTAGCATTTTTTGTTTTGTTTTGCATGAGAGGTTGAGTTCAGACTTTAATCTACGCAATATTATGAGAATCCATGGGAGTTAAATTTGATGTAGCATTTTTATTTCACGAGAGGTTGAGTTCAGAATTTTATATGGACAAATTTTGGTGGCAAAAATTTAATGTGGCAATTTTTTTCTCACGAGGTTGAGTTCAGATTTTTATATGGGTTTCCAGCTCATGCTTGTATATCCAACTAACAGTTTTTTCTTTGTTTCAGATCGCTTGGAAGGGGGGAATGTCTAATGCATGCTTTTCAGCTGAACAATTTTTGTTGAAGTGTCGGTTATCAAATCTTTGAGATTATTTTGTATGACTTTGTCTGGCCCATTTAGTGAGCATTGTAGACTCTTGGTTACAGTCCAGAGACAAGTTTGCAGAGAGAATTTATGGGGTGCGCCACTCATTTATGGTCAAGCTACTGTTGCATATACTGGCACCTATCCGGATTGCAGCCAAAATTTGGGCACCATTGTTTCCTCCACTAGACACACTTGAGATACTCACTACTGGCCCTGCAATTAGTATTATTGGTACTTATCAGTCACTAGCAGAAGCATGACATCAATAATGCCAGCAAAACGTTATTGTATACACTCACGTTCCTGTATTTGCACTGATGGCCATCCTAATGAGATGACAGTTTTTCTGGTATTTAGGTCTCTAAATTGGAACCCTAAGCTCCTTTGTTCTATTGCTTGTGTTTGCAAATGGTTTGATGATCTTTCTAAAAGAGTACTTTGGAAAGAATTCTGTCTGTCACGGGCTCCAAGAATGGTCTCTGATCTTGCTGGTGCAAGTCACAGTAGCCTTGATGGAAATTGGAATGCTCTTGGGAAGCTCATGTTTTATTGTGCTGGATGTCATGATACTAACAATGGTTTTCAGTCCAGATCTATACCAGGTCATTTTGTAAACAAAACAAGGTTTTCACAGACCTCTGGGAAGAGTTTTCTTGTCCGGCAATGCAGATCAGATACGTTGTATGTGACAGACCCATGTGAGCATCTTGATCAAGGAGAGGATGGTGATGTGGGATTATTTCGAGGTGTCTTCAAGGACTTTTCAAAATCTATGACAAGGAGACTGCTTATTGAGAAACGAGCACAACTGCACCCAAAAGAAATTTGCCCGTATTGTCGAACAAAAGTATGGAGTTTGCTTCGAGAAAGAATGATTCCCAGAAGTGCATCTAGAAGGTTGGGAGCTTATCAAGATCAGGTTGAGTGTTTTCTGTGCCTCAATGGCCACTTGATTGGAATTTGCACTCTTCTTCCTCTTTCAGATTCTGAATCTGCATCAGAAGAAGAATGATTCACTAGGCGATTGCTTAGTAAGTCTTAACTTTATATTTCCTTGTGTCTTCAATTATTATGTTGATTTTTAAATTTTTTTCTCTCCTGTTCTTAGTATACCTGTTTTAAGGTTGCTATTCATCGTGCCATATGCTTGAAGGTGTAAGTACATAAATATTCGGAAGGAGAGAAGTGCAGGGTGGCTGATATCGATATAATGTGACAACGTTTGTAAAGTGTTGGGCCTTGTGGATGATAGCACTTGATGCTCATTTATTCAAATCTTTAAGATGATTTCTTTTTTTCATGGTATGAATAAAAATCTTCGTAATTGGCAGAGACAAACTGAAGTTTATAGTTTAATTCAGTTAGTTGAATCTATATGATGTGTTGCTTTGCTACTTGTGTTGGAAAGATGACTGCTATTCTAACAAGTTCCAATTCTGTAGCTTGTATATGTTCTGTTGTTACTGAGTTTCATGACAAATGCAATCTTAAAATAATGGGAAAGCTTTAAAATTTTGAAGTATAGTGAAAAGCTGTGTTATTGATTCACATCATTTTCCTGCTATTAAGAATTGACATTTATGTTTTACCTACAACATGGTAGCTGGCCGTTGTCCTTGAAATCCTGAATTTTGCATCAGTGTCATGGATTCTTGTAATACTCTGTGAGGACCATTCTGATGCTTATGAAATTTGATTGAAGATGACTTATTCAACATGGCTTGAAAGTTCATTATCTATTTTTCACGTGGCGTATTCACACAGGAAAAGTTGTGAGATTCATTCCACGATTTTTCCACTACTAATGAACAATGCAGTCTGATATATATGTCCCGCATCTTGTTTATTTTGTTTAATTGTTGATAGAGTCTTCTGCTTCAAAATTGGGTGTCCGAGCTTATTGATCAAAATAATGGCTTGTTTATAAGTATAGGTAGTGGGAGAAGGCTTAGTTTAGTGGGTTCGGAAGAGAATGGCTTTGGCTCGACCAAAATATAGCAGGATGAACTACATAAGCATAAGCATTAGTTATGTGCGATTTCCTTGCCTAGTTTCTCCATAAAAAGAGAAGGATCGGAAGCAATCGACTCTTGTATCTTGTATCTCTTCAAGATACATATATGTTCAAGATACATATATATAGTTCAAATTAATGGACGAAAAACATGCTCATCTTAATCGTCAAAAGGTTGCATTTGGTACCCATCATGAATGGTTACTAGTCCTGTCGAACAAAACAATAAATAAACCAGCTATAATTTGACATTAGAATTTCAGAAAATAATTATTTTTAACGCTATAAGCTATTTGCTAGTGGGTAGACATTATTTTCTAACCTTCAATGCAACCGCAATGACTGACTATGGATTACATTTGATTTCAACTTTGGAGAGGTTCTTAGTGTATAACCTATGGATGACCTTCGATTTCATATTTTGGAGAAATGCTGTTCTTAGTCTATAAACTAACTTGGATTGCGGGAGCTAGTTAATTTGGGACTTGGGATTTAGTTTCATGGGTTTTGTTCCTGATGGATGGATGACATTCGATATAAACTTTGGGAGAAATGTGGTTCTTAGTGTGTAAATTATGGATGACATTTGCACTCGACTTTTTGGAGAAATGTGGTTCTTAGTCTGTAAACTATGGATGACATTCGATTTCAATGTTTGTAGAAATGTGGTTCTTAGTCTATAAACATGGATTGCAGGAGCCAGTTAATTTGGTACTTGGGATTTAGTTTTATGGATTTTGTTCCTAATGGATCGATTTGGGTCCTAAGTGTGTAATTTTGGTCTTGTAATCAATATATGATATTAACTAACGTAATTAGTCTCAATGGAATATTAGAATCATAATTAAACATTGAACTGGGCTCTTGATTGATCAGTTTGGTTCAAGGCAAGGATCCATTAGAGTCCTGTAAGCTCAATTAAGGGTCCTACGATTAGAAAGGGATCTTAATTGATTTAATTTGAACATTCTTAATTACTCAATAGGAGGTATGGTCAATTGATTAATTTGGATTCTAAGATCAAATTACATTGTAAATTGGATAAATTAAGGTCTGGATCAATCCATTTGAATCACTCATTTTTAACCTTAAATCACTCATTTTTAACCTTAAATCATTCAATTTGGTTCTTAATTGATCAGGTTGGGCCACATAAGTTCAGTTTAACGACTTAAATGATGAAATTAGGGAAATATTTGAAATACTATATTATTTGTAATACAACCATATAGAGATCATATAAAAATTTTTCCTAGATAATAAGATTGTAATAGCAAACTTATGATAGACATCTATCTAAGACTTAACCAGAACATAAAAAATGCACATAAAAATCATTGCATAACAATAACTAGTCATTAACTCATAGTTGCTAAAAATGCATGTAAAATTCATTGCATAACAATAACTAGTCATTAACTCGTAGTTTCTCATTGGTCCACGTTGAGAAAACATCATGAATTCTTCATGCTTCTCTTTCACTGTAATAATTTATTTTGGGGCATTGTTATTTTATTATTTAGTGGGGTCTTAATTGGTTAGGTGATGACAATGGACACTTGATTCAATTGGAAACCCTATGCTGCTATTGTTATTATGCTAGTGATTTGATTCCATCTTGGAAAATTTATTAATTAGAGAGAGACCATTAAATTTTTGCTCGAGCTCTTCTTCTCAATCTCCTTGTAAAGCACAAAGAGTTGGCATGTGATTACTAAGTTTTAACTTCACTCAAAGTAAGGCACCAAGAAGTGGCTTGTGATTAGTAAAAGTTTACTTGTCTAAAAATAAATCAATCTGACCCAATGTAAGCTCTTTAGAGAAAATTGATGCCTAGGGTCCTAAATGGTAGATGAGACTTAATCAAGTAAGGCCTCCAATCAATGCACACTTCTGAGTTGAGTTACCAAGACCCAAAACAATTGAATAAGGCCTAATTCAACTAAGCTCTTAATTTAACCATTGGATCCATATTTATAAATATAATCTGAATCGAATAAAAAAGAGATGAATTCACTGGTGTTTTTAGAGTAAACATACATTGTGAGATGATATTTATTCAACATCGATTTCATAGTTGTATAAGACCACAAAGTTGTAGTAAAAAAATGTTTCAAATTTTGTTCTTAAGAATAAGGACGAGTGTCTCACAACTCTCCTTACAAAAGGCGAATCTCTCCTATTTTCAAAAAAGTACGACATCCAATTCTGATTTTCAATTCTGCAGTATACCACTTCAACTTATTTGGTTAGCCCATATTCTGCTAGAAATATGGTGGATCTGAATTTACTTGGTCCTCTTATGAGTGAGATCCTACATGTTCTTCCATATCTTCTTACTTGCTTGTCTCACCCCAGTTCTCTACCTTCACTCATACTTGAATGAATCCGAAGGCAACTCTTACTCAATTTAGGTTTAACATTGGATTCTTGATTAGTTGGATATATTTTGATTGCCTCAATAGAGTGGTGTGGCTTGCACATATCAAAGGTTCATGTCACTAAGAACCCTACTTGGGGATACCTCTTTACATGTGGAATACAATTTGCCTTTATATACTATGCTTCTATGGAAGACAGTGCAACAATTAGTTGCTTATTAATAATCCACGAAATTACTTACGTGCTGAATTTTCTCTCATCAATGCAACCTTGCCTAATTGAAATCTTTGCACCCAACCAATTTGAGGTGATCACCTTTCAAATGCCTTGATCTTTTTTGCTTTCTAGTGAGCAACTTTACAAATTTCTATGAGACAATCCCATTTGCATAACTCAAATTCGATCATGTAGTAGTAAGGTAAATTGAATTCCCTATGAGTTGCCTAGATAAAGTTTCATCCATTGACTTCAAATATTCATGATGACTTCATTTTTGTTTTAGGATTTAATAGGATATTATATTGACCTAATTTGCACCGGGGGAGTTGGCTCTATTTGCTATACTTTTCGCTTCTAAATAGTAATGAAGTAGGCTAGATCTTTCATTTCAAAGGATTAATGCAACCCACCTTTCAATGGTTCAATTATCTCTATGTTAAATTATGTATAAAACACCACAATCACTATATCAGCACCTTAGAATTTTATATATAGATTTGAATCTCATGGACTTGGTTTATTTAAAACACCATAATCACAATATTACCACTCAAAATTCAGATTGATGGCAACCAGCAGGTCGAGTTCGTTTGTGGACACTTAAAGTTTACAGTGGTTGTGTGAAGCGTTTCGAAGCCCAAGGTTGAGATCTGAGCATTGTTGAATTTTAATAAAATCAACATGATAAACATATTCGAGTAGGTGGAATCATAACGCTCAACCTTATTAGAATTGGTAACCTATTAACCTGTAGTCAAGTGCTCTACCTCTGTTTGTAATGACATAAACTAACAAGTTATTTCCAACAATTCCTTTTTTTTAAATGAGAATTTGTAACAACGTTTCTATATGTAACAAAAATACTCCTTGAATGAGTTGTTTCGACTCATTTCATACCATGTATATTTAATATTAATATCCTATCAATGTTTTGATTACAAATTCGGGGTTTAAAAACAAAATTCTATTATTTTTTTTTCAAGAAAAAATTGATAAAAAAATATAACTCAAAATTCTCATATAAAATTTTCGAAAGAATAAAGAAATAATATAATTCCTTTGAGAATCAGACTGAAAAATTCTCATATAATAATAATAACAACAATAATAATAGATCTCTTTGAGAATTAAATTTGAAAATCTCATACAAAATTTTTCAAAGAAGAATAAAATAATAAACTACTTGAAAGGATTTTTTTTAACAAAATGTTTGACAATGAAACTAAAAACTAGATATTTACACTTGATTAGATAACTAAAATTTATATTTAAAAATAAATTTCTCAAGAATTACCATAGATTGCTTTTTGATTTGTCTATATTTGAATTGTGACCCTGAATCCTTCTTTATGTACCAACTCCAATGGGTATGCTTTTTCCCCAGGAAACCCAAGCCACAATGAGGTTGTATGAAATATACCAACTAGAAAAATGAAAAGAGAGTGAAGTTGTTAAGCTTCAGAGGAAATCTCCAGCTCAAAAGTACTATTCAACAGACCAAAATATTCAACAATCACCAATAGAAAGTTTAGTATTACGACACCATTCAACATCAATGTGAAAAAAATATGAACCGTCTACTTCAAACCCTCTTTTTATAGACTTTGTGGCTCAAACTACTTGTCCATGTGATGAAAAAATGCAATTTTATATTTTTCTAATTACCTATTATTCACCCACCCATGTGTCACTCATATGCACAAGTGTACAAGTAAATTCTGATTTAAAAATATAAAATAGTGATTAATCCTCACCCAAGTACTACACCTCCTATTTTTACTCCTAGATGTTCCCTTGATCTCCTCATTTCTGATCCGAGTGGATGCATATGTAGTTACTATTGTTAGTTATTAATTCTCTTTAATATCTCACAATCCCACTCTTATTTTTCCACACTTCTACTTGAATTTGAATTTATTGTTCCTCTTTCTTCTCCTTGACTTGTGGATGCATTAGTAATTAGTTTTTAGTTAATTAATTTTTTTTCCCATTTCACGCACATTCTAGAATGCATTTATCCTTCTAATGACTTTTAATTAAACTATTTTATTTCTATTAGTTATGGAATGTAGTAACCTATATATTTAATAAATCAATCAACCATGCATTTTAACTTTTCTCAAATTAAATAAAATGCACATGCTTAGCTAAACATCTTTTCACATGCTTAATCAACCACATGTATACTTAACAACTATAATTGGTACCAAGGGTGCCATGCTTCYCCATGCCCTTCAAGAGTTACCTTTCAGTGAGTACCAAGGGTGCCATGTTCATGCACACCCTTCAAGATTCCACTTTCTTTGGTGGGGAAATGGGGCAACTATTGAGACCACGTCAACTCAAGTTTGTCACTACCTTGTTGAGAGAATAATGGTCACTAAGGAATAAGTATTCCACCTTATTGCGTGCCCATTAGTTAAACCTCATGAGTGATCAAACTCATGGCCTACTCTCATGCAACGTACAACCTCTAGGTAAAAGCGTCACCGACTTTTCAACCTAGATCATGGAAAATGAGTGCTAGTAGGTGGAAACATGATTGTTGCTCTTCCTCTCTTTTTGATACCATGTGCACTTCCATACAACCCCATTGCCCATGTGTGGACTGATCACAAAGCATATTCCCTATGCTTGCACACACTCAAATCGATGTATCAAATTGTTCCATAATCATAAATTAAAGTATATCATTAATCACATAACATATTATAATACCCTATCTCAATCCAGATTCCATACAATGTTGACCCAATCTCATGTTAATATACACTTGTGGCTTCCATGTCACACTAGGAAAACCATTAGTAGAATTTGAAAATTAATGCATCTAAAATTTATTCAATTCAATGTATCATAACCATATGAATCAATAATGTCAATTACATCATATCAATATACATTTTTTTCCATCCATGTTATCATACACGTATTTAAATAAATTTCATTCAAGATTACCATTATGTCAATCAAAGCCAATTAGAATAGTCAAAGAGTTTGAGTTTTATCATCATAACACATGCCAACAAATGAGGTAACTTTGTAAACAAAATGTCCTCAAATAATAAGATCCAATCTGTCAAACTAGTCAAAACAAATGGTGCACGGTGGCTGTTGTGTTGTGGCATTAACATATGCATATGATGCCCAACTGTGCATTAAACAAAGTTACCGACTTAACGAGAACCATGACCTCAAATGAGAACTCTAGCCCTTAAAACCCATATTTTTGCATAAAAAACAAACGAAAATCAACCCCCAAATAAAAAAGTGATGCTACCGGTAGCACCATTTTTTCTAACGGGGTTAAAATTACAACATTTCTGAAGCATGGCCTTCAAAACTCATATAGCTGCTCAGAAAAACATTAAAGTCAACATCTAAATAAAAAAGTGATGCTACCTAAAACAATTTTTTTTTTTTTTAAACATTAAAATTATAGCTCTTTACAACCTAATTGAAATTGTGGCATTGACAATAGATCCCTACACAGATAAACAACCCAAAATTAGACCCCAAATGGTCACTTGAAAATTTATTTGAAAACTATATATTTTTTTTTAAATTTACATTAAAAAAAATAGAAAGAAGAAAATCTTCGCAAATATATATATTTTAAAATATACATTCAAAAGTAAATTAAAAAAATTAAAAATTAATAATAATAATAATTTAAAATTTCCCCCCAAAATACCCATTTTAGGAAAAAAAAACTCTAACCCAAATTTAGTTTTTTTTTTTTGAAAAATTGAAAACTAGAAAATAAAAAAAATAAATTTAAATTTAAAAAAAATTTAAAAAGCAAATTTAATATAAAAAAAATTAAAGAAAAACTAAAACGTTAAATATATATATTAAAACGTCCCCGAGGTGTAGAACAGTCGGTGACGGAGTGTGTTGTTAAGCCACTCCGTGATGTTAAAGTCACCGGTTCGAAACCCGCGGGGACAAAAAATCCAACCATGTTAAGGGTTGGTGTGGCTCAGCCCGGGTGCGATCCCCGGGTGATTTTGACGGCTTAGATGCCCCTGAGTCGCGGTTTCTCAGGCCACAGGTTA
>JASDQU010738573.1:140332-167617 GCA_032191745.1 Picea mariana | reverse complement strand
TTTTGGTGGAGCAGTAGTTGGAACTACCTATGGTATCCGATAGAGCTGACCTCCTAGATTAATAATGACACTACGAGGTATAGACTCATAGACAACATGACGTCTCCACATATATGGTTGGCCCAAAACCACATCACAGACATCAAGAGGGGAAACATCACACACTACCTTATCCTTGAAGGGATGGATTCCATAGGACAGGCGACATTGCTGGGTGACACATAGATCATGTCCCTGGTAAAGCCACCCGATGTTGTATGGCTGTGGGTGTGGTGTTATCGACAACCCAAACTATTTGACGACCTTAGATAATATGAGGTTCTTCTGGCTGCCGTTATCAACAATGAAATGCAACGGGGTCCCCTTGACCCACATTTGTGAATGGAAGAGGTGCTCCCCCTCTTCAGGATATACTGATTCTTCTGGTTGAATTGTTGTGGTCGCGATAGTGGTAGTGGGGTCTATGTCGATGATCTGTCTGTTTTCAATATTTTCTAGATCGGATTCCGAATCAAGGTTCGGCTACGTGTCTTTGACCTTGGCCACCAATGACTGTTTCGAGCGACATTCATCGTTGTTGTGCTAGGGGATTTTATGGAAGTCACACCACTTCCCAGTGTCATTATTCATCTTCCCTTTACCATTTTTTTCTTGTGTATTGGACTAGTTGTCTAGAGGCTATTGGTTAGGGTCGTCTTTATCATTGTTTGGTTGTTGCGGATTTGCAGACTCGAATTCCCATTTGTTCTGGTGCCTAAATTTCTGCTCGATTTTGAAAACATATCGATAGGCAGCTCCCAATGATGAGATGTTTAGGGAATCCATTTAAGTTTGGATGTACCTATGCAGAGCCCCATGGTATTTCATAACCATATGTCACTAGGAGTCTTTGATACCCAACTTAGTGCGTAAGGTATGGAAAGTATTTGTGAACTCCAAAACTATTTGAATCTTCTCTTGCTGCAGTGTGGTCCATCTCATGTACAAGTATTCATAGTTATCAACATGATAGTATTGTTCTTTGACTGCATCCACAAAAAAATCCCAAGTGGGCTTGACCCCATATATTCCAGATTCCTCTGTGGAAATTTTCTCCCAATAAGTTTCCCACCAATGTTTGACATGGGGGAGAGCCTTGAGGAGTGTGAAGGTGATATTTTCCCTATCGGAGAAATTTTGAACAGAGAAATAACCTTCTAATAAATTTAACCATTTTTCTAGGGCATCCGCATCTATCTGACCTTCAAATATGGGAATATAAAAATTAACTTGTACCTTGAAGGGAGAGGTTCCTCCAAAATGGTCGCTTGATGAAGACATGCCTATTGCTATTGGCAAGCGTTGAAGGATGTGTGAAAAATTCTCCATCATTTTGTCCCTCTGTCGCGTGAGAGCTTGCTCAAGCAACATGTTAATAGAATCTTCTACTGCGCCATTTTTATTTTCTACCGCCATCGAGGGTTTCTTTGGCATGCGAGAGTGAGTGTGCTCAAGAGAGACAAAATCAAGTCCCAAATGGATATAGTTGGACCTCATCGAGGACATGCACTGAAAAATGATCAAGAGTAGCATGCTTTGATACCACTGATCCAGATTATGTTCAGAATGAAATGAAAGCAGAGATATTCAATGAAATATTCTTGAAAATTTCTGGAAACAGATAAATACAACAATACTTGATTTCTATTAATGAAAGAATTGTAAAGAGACTATAAAAATACAGAGTGCAAGATTCGCTATAATGGTGACAAATTTATCTATGAGAAGAGATGTGATGACTATGCTCATTCGTCAGAAGATGATTACAATGAGGCTATGAAGGACTTTTTATGTTAAACATGAATGAAAAAACCCTAGACACCCATAAACCTAACCCTAGGAGATGAAATTCCAAGTCACGTGGGCCCCGTTTGGGTAAGTTAGTACATTAACTTCATGGGGTTGTAACTTTTGCATACGATCTCCGTTTTAGGTGTGTGATAGCACGTTGGAAAGGCATTTTCAAGAAATACACATTACATCATCAAAATTTGACTTTGTATACAATTTGACTGTGGTGAGACAAAATAACACTGTTTGTGGCCCCAAAACGGCCCCGAAAGTACAACAAGATGTGATGACATGAAAAAATACAAAATAATCCAGTTGGATTAGGTGGGAGGCCAAAAATATCCACTAGGAATATGTGTAGGGATCCATACAACCTCGTAAGTGTATAACCCACAATTACAAAGAAGAACAAAAGAACATTCTGAACAAAAAAATGGAAAAAGGAGCCAGTTGGAACAGGTGGGTGGCCACCAATATCCACCTGGATAAATCATGATGAGAATTCTTGGCATAACAATATGGAATGGATCACTATATAATTTTTCATCTATCTTGGTACTTTTTGGGTGTAAAAATTGGAGGAGTTTGCTCGCAGGGCCCACTTTAGTGGCAGGTCGTAGTTTAGAGATTTGGGGTCTAGAACCTTCCAAAGCCAATTTTAGGCATTACATGACACTTTTCGAGGTAATATTTTTATGATAATACCTCCATCCCCTCGATTCTATTCTACACATTGGTAGTTTTCTAATGGTTCGAAAATCACCTCAATTGGAGCTGGCATGAAGACGTTATGCCTCCCACAAGTTGACCTACCTTCTTGACCACCATGGTACCCAGTGGATGCAATGTTGGCCCCCATTACTCAGACATGTGGGGATAATCACATGTGGAAATTTAAGAATATTCTAAAGGGTCCAAATCCCTAACATTAATTGAGGGTTGAGGCATGCAAAAAACCTAACCTTAACCTTGGACGACTATCAGGCTATGTTAAATACTGGGTCACTAGGAAGAGATGGGGTTACATTCTTTTAGTATTGTAGTTATTCTATATTTGAAAAAATAATTTAGGAGTGGGATTTGAGAGCATAATAAAGGAGGTATAATATTTTGTAGTAGCCATTCATGCCACAATTTCATAGACAACTCCATAATGAGTGATCATTTCTTTGTACTTGCATTTCATACGTGAAGAAAAGAGAGTAGAGAATAAATGATGCAGGAGCATCGTAAGCGAGCAAACAAAGCAAGCACAAGGGTGAGTACAGTTGGAAATGCACCAACGCACATTTTGAGGATGTTTCAAATTTGAAAGAGAAAGCATTAATGAAAAAATATGGAAGGATGTATTTGCATTTATGTTTTGGGAGATTGTAATACAGATTATGAGAATTGCTCTCATCTGTCGGATAAGGAGGAATTTATTGTAATTTATGTTTAGTAGGTGGCTTTTAATTCTGATAAGATAGCTTAGAGAAGAGAGAGGGAAAAACTCAAGAAGACTCTCTCATTTGTAATCCTTAGAGATTATTGTAATTTGTGTAGAAGATTAGGAGAGTAGAGAGGAATAGAAGATTAGAGATTGTATGAAGAATAGTTGTTGCTATTGAACCATGTACAGAAGTTATGGATTAATATAAGAATGATTTGATCCAATTTACATGGTGTGTGATGAATACTGTTTGTATCTTTTGAATGGTATGTTACAATTTGCTTATATTTCTCTGTCATGCATTTGTTTCAATGCTATGTGTATGCTTGTGATTTCATGGTGAATATATGAAGTCTGTGAGAGTAGAAATATCATTTTCAATTGTTTCTCTCCTTGATAATTCCTGCAAGGATTGTAGTGAAAGGTTTGCATAGAGTGTGTGAGAGAGTTCTGAGTTTTATCTCATAAATATTAGGGGGGTAACGTTGGATTATATCAGTAGAGTTGTGGTTGGGGCACAGAGCCATGCAAGGAGTGCGCAGGCTGAGGAAGGAATTGAAATTCTTCAATCCCACAGAATGGTTGGAGAATATCTGTTGCGAGGAGTGCACAGAGTTAACATCGTGGGTAACTGGAGGTTATCGTAGATCTGTGATAAGTGTGCACACAGGGATTCTTTGAATCCAAAATCCAACAAAGAAATCTACGCTCAAGAGGGTTAGGACCTTCGAATAGCTTGAAGGGAGGTGGAGATTAGAGTCGCACAAAATATAAGTTCAGATAGGTTGACGTCTGGGAGAATTTTAAAAAGGTTCATTGAAGCTTGAGTGAACGGTGGACCACTTCCAAGGGAGAGTGTTGAAACCATGAGAGTCGTCCGATCGTGATAAGCCACGAGGAGGTTGGGCGGAGGTTCATTCAGCGTGTAATACTCGCAGGAGATCTGAGCCGTTGATCCAGTGGGATAATGGTCGTCCATTGAGTTCAAGAGTTTGGGATTCACGGTATTGGAGAGCAAGGTCGAGCCTTGTCATTTAGAACCACAATACACGAAATTAGGGTTAGATCTAAGCCATTGATTAACGTGCTCTGTGAATCATTGATCAGGGCGTGTACGGTTCGAGAAATTTGGCACTGGAGGAAAGGCGCACACATCGTTTTCAAATCCCCAAAAAGGAGAACGCTGACAAGCAGCCAGGGCTGTCAGTTTGTGGCAGATCTGGACCATTGGATCTGGACCGTTGGATCTGGACCGTTGGATCTGGACCCCCAACTTTCGAGAGTTGGGGATTTGAAAGGAAAGGGGAAAAACTATTCACAGATTTCCCGAATTGTGAATTCCCGGGAGAAATTTAAAGGTTGGGACCTAGTCCTCAGTGGAGGGTCACGTCAACCTCGTTGAAGGGGGGGCTAGCCTTTGCTAGGACCTAATCGGGTTTCGGGGTTTCGGGGTTTCAAAGGTGGAGGTGTTGAGTCGCTTCACCTCAACATTCTCGAAACTGCGAAGTGTGAAGTGCCAATAGAGTTGGGCCCACAGTCATATTGCATGGTTGTATTGGAAAAGGAATTGCGCCTAGAACCTCTTCGTGCAGGGGGGGTTCTGTTGAATTCCTGTGGGTTATTTGTTGCAAGGGTTCCAACAGGGACCTGAGGGTCGCTTCAGCTCAAAGAGAACATGAGATCTATGATCGAGAGGTCAGACAGACCCCTTGGGGTAGGGGGTCTACGTCAGGTGGTATCAGAGCCTACAATATTTGTTTCTGTAGGTGAGAGGAGACAGAAGGCAAGGTGTGATTTGAATTCTGGGAGAAGTAGATTTGCACAATGCCGCCCAGAAGATGTCATGATAGACCAATGCCCGATCCAGCTGTGGAGAGGGAGATGAGAGAACTTCGTGCTCAACTAGATGCTATGGAGACAATGCAAAAATGAACAAATGATGTTGGAGATGTTAGTGAATCCGAGAACGAAAATGAAGCAAGGCCTGACGAAGAAGAATTTGCAGTTGAGGATGCTGCGGAAGAACGTCTATTCAGAGCTGTTGCAAGAATAGGTGCCAGGGAAAAGATGGACATTGCGATGTATGAAGGAAACTTAGATGCTAAAGAGATGCTAGATTGGTTTATAGCCCTTGATAAATAGTTCGACTATGAGGATGTCGAGGAAGATAAGAAAGTGAAACATGTTGTCACTAGACTTAACGGGAATGCAACACTGTGGTGGGATGAACTGCAGGTTGACAGGCGTTACAAGGGCAAGCAAAAAATCAAAAGCTGGGATAGAATGGTTGAAAATATGAAAGACAAATTTATACCCAGAGATTACCAAATCAATCTGTTTCGAAGAATGCAAAATTTGAGACAGAAGGGGATGATAGTGAAGGAATACATTGAAGAGTTCTACAAGATTAACATTAGAGCAGGTCATCGAGAAAGTGATGATGAGAAGGTTTCCAGATACATGAATGGTCTGAGATATGACATTCAATATGAGATGAGTATGGTGACAATTAGAAATGTGGAATATGCTTATCAGATTGCTCTGAAGTTTGCATAAAATTTGACCTAAAAGCAAGGACAAAGAGGCAGAGGTAGAAGCCAGAATAGAGGCAAAGCAATTGCCCAAGACAAAGTACAGAAGCCGAAGGAAGAAGAAAAGAAAACTCACACTCACCCTGAAAGAGGAGGAAGTTCACAAGGAAGGAAATATGCTGTGTTGGCCCTCGACCAAGTTTTTGAGGAATACTTGGTCATAGTTGACCGTTTGGTACTTCGACTGCCTGTCGAAGACGGAGCGCATAGCGAAGTGGAGATCACGAGATATCACTACTTTTTGTGGAACCTTTTTGGGTTTTTTTTTGGGAATATTGTAATGGGAAAAGGATGTCGACCCTTGTTTAGGCATTTTTATATGTATAAATAGAGGTCTAGGCCATGTAAGAAAGGAGGCCCTGTCTGTCGATGACTTAGTGCATAAGTTGGATATATGTGATC
Organism: Picea mariana; assembly: GCA_032191745.1. Classification (NCBI taxonomy): domain Eukaryota; kingdom Viridiplantae; phylum Streptophyta; class Pinopsida; order Pinales; family Pinaceae; genus Picea; species Picea mariana. The sequence continues at coordinate 161,362 of JASDQU010738573.1, read as the reverse complement.
AAAAGTCCGTGTGACTGTAAGAGCTCTGTGCATAACTGATGCTAAGTGCGCTATAAGCAAGATAATCACATATTTGTGTCCTAGCTAAGGTTRCAKACACCTGAGTCCTGCAACCACCCCTGCCTCTACCTCAGGTGAGACTTMATCTGCTTTGTAGGTGTTGTCGAAAGGGTCGGTAGTTAGGGCTTTGTTGGTGCACTCTTGAGTGTTGAACCCTGGGTCTGCCCCTGTGCCAAAAAATGGTTCCATTGCCGAGATCARAAAATATATTGCTACATATGAGAGATACCTTGAATGACCACTGACATGTTAGGCTATCAGAGATATTCAAGAAGAAAGAACAGATTGAAGTGAGAATAGGAGAATTCGACATTGATTGTGTTTTGGATGAAGAAACACAGGTGAACATTATGACAGAAGGAACCTGGAAAGCTATAGGAAGACTTGACATGACCCCTTCATTAGGAGGAATACGGTTATTCAGAGGAAAGCTGGTAAACCTATGTGGAAATCTCACTCAGATATCTATGAATGCTCATGGAGCTTCAACAAAAGAAGATTTTGAGATTGTTAAGTTTGTGGAGGACAACGCCCCATTTACTATGTTACTTGGTAAACCTTGGATTGAGAAAGATCAAGATAGAAAACAGGAAGCAAAAAAGGACCTAGAACAACAGAGACAAGATTTAAGAGACTTCATGACTAGAAGGATCACATAGTTGATTGAAGAGCAGGAGAACAGATCAAGGGTTCTTGACCCTAGGAACTTGGATGAAGAAGTTGACAGAACACTAGAAGAATCACAGAGGACTGAAAAATATGTTGGACAAGTAATACTCGTGGATCTGAAGAATGAATCTCAACACTGCGAAGTTACCATGCCAAGAGAAGAAAAGAGTCAGAATGAAAAAAGGATTACTGAGACGAAGCTCACTGGGAAGAAGGATAGAAAACTCATGAAGAAGAAAGTGAAGTTGGAGAAATTACAGAACGTTCCAGAAGAAACCCCGCAGAAGGAAAACATGCAGAATTTGAGCTTCACTGGGATAGTAGAACAACGACATATGGAACTTCGTCATGTCGAAGTAATATAACTGTTAGATGACGATATACCCATTCTCCTGATGTCCCGAATGGCTCGAAATAAAGTTATGACCTATTACCTGACCATTAAACTACGCCATAATGGACAGATCAAGAGTTAATGGACCCTCCTATCCGTTGTAAGCAGTCTGTTACAACTTTACTTACTTATTCCGTCGCGCCATGCTCGAAAGACACTTTTGCCAATTGAGAACTTGAGCTCACATAATACCCACATTGTGGAATAGTGACTACCCCACCTTGCTCTCTACTCGATTACGGTACCTTCATCCCATTGACAATCTAAGAAAATGATCATGAGATTACATGTCCGACGAGCTTAGCGCAACAAAAGAATCGGTGAGAGAAGTACTTGCTAGCTTAAGAACCGAAAGAGTTATGTCGGAAAGAGGAATGTCCACTGGAGTCCAAGCCTCGTCGTCAAGAGGAGTAACAACTTCTCCATCCACTGTTGGAGCTGGACCATCCCGACAGACCGACGTGAAATGTACTAAACACAGAGACGACATTGTGAACGCCAAACTGATCCTGAGCATCTTTCCCTCTTACATAGCTCCTTTGAAAGGTGAAATCAATTGTGACAGTGTGCCCCAATATTACGACTACCCTATGATCACTGCGTACCTACCGAAGGGAGTGCGCACAATTCACACTGAGCAGACCAAACTCGTAGCATTGAAGTTTTGCGACTTCAACCTTGGTGACCGGAAAGCCTACAGTATGCTTTCCTTGCAAAAGTATTTGACGATGAAAAAGGGAAAGAATTCCAAGATCGTCCCTCAGCAACGAACGATGAACCTCATGCAATCCACCTTACTTAATGTAATGAAGATTCCACACTTTGGCAGGCACCAGGAGGTGAACTCTTGCGTAAAATTTCTACTGGAAAGATACCATGGAGGATATATTTGGTTGAACCAACGTATAACGATTGATCCGACGCTGATCAATCAGATCACTGGGCTGATCATGCAGGGCCCTGACTTGCAAGACTATTACCCTAGAAAGACCACGGATCGCGCTCTTTCACAGAAGATTAAAGAGGCCTATGGAAATGTTGAAAAAGGCACATGAGGTTATAAGGTAACCTCTATTGACAGTGGCACAGTGCACCTCGCCTGTCAGATGATCACAGGAAAGTTAGTCCGCAAGAACAGACTGACGCAAGTATCTGGGTTTGTAGTTGATCTCGCAGGAAAATGCGTAGAAGGAGTCCAAATGAACTGGTCGAAGTACTTAGCGGATCAACTCGAATTTGATTGCAGAGAAGTGCAAGACCAAGGATATGAGTTCCACTTTAGTTGGATTCTCATCTTGATCACCTTCATAGCATGGGAGATGCCGGAGGATGTCGTTTTTCCTGAAACCCTACCATTTGAACCATTGGTTGCGAAGTTCAATACATTATGGTACACGACAGATATGAACAGGCAATGGAAGTTGAATACCCTCTTTCACAGATACTACATCCAGTTGAAGACCGCGATACAAGACACACCTCACATTACTCCAAACACACTCCATAGATTCAGACCCTTAATGAAGTTCAACGCATACCACCACTTCATATACCTAACTCCACGCGCTGATGAGCACCAGGAACAACTGCAGTCCCATTATAAACTGACAGAAGAAGACCTTGAAGAGATCACCAAGGAATGATCGGTAGACCTCCTCGTTGCAGTAGATCCAGTGGATATTTCAAATATCAACAACCCAGAAGCTGCGTAGGACACACCTGGGCCTAATAAGATGCAGAAGACAAAGAAGACAAAGAAGACAAAGGAGACGAAGAAAATTGAAGAGGTTCAAGATGTGGATAGTCGCTCTATAAGGACAGCTTCCGTCACACCAGATGAAGAAGGTAATGAACAAGACCTAGAAGAAGTTGAACAACAACCAGAAGATGAAGTTGAAGTTCTAAAGAAAAGAAAAGGGTCACCTTTGAAGTCTTTCGTTAAGAAGAAATCCAAAGAGACCGTGACCAAGATGAAGACCACGCTCAATCCAGATGACTTCAGCTTTCTCCTCGCGACTTTGAATGAAGCTATAGAAGAGATCATAGAAAAGAAGGAGGCCAAGCAACATACGATGTACGACAGAATCGAAGTCGAGCTCCAAGGAGTACAACAAGCCCTCCAGTATAACCGCGTAGTCTCCACTGCGCCTATCCCAGAAGGAACACCCGAAGCAGGAGATGAGTCAGTTCAAATTCACAGGATATCCAACCTAGTCGAAGTACGCCTTCGAAAAGAAGAAGAAGTAACAATACAGGCCACCCAGGCCCTAAAGAATGCACACAAGGAAATCATAGAGAAGCGCCAAGATGCACAGCAAGAGAAGGAGGCCATCCAAGAGAAGTTTGATAAATAACACACAAAGATCCAAAAGGAAAGGGAGTAGCTACTTGCGAAGCAGATCAGGATCGAAGAAGCAGTCAACAGAGCATTTCACTTTGTGATTGGCTTAGAATAGAAGGTAGAAGAACCCATAGAATGCCAAGTAATGAATCTTGCTGAAGTCATTCAGCAATTGCAACAAAGAGTAGTAGAACTAGAGCTCCAAGCTATACCGAGTACTCCACAAGAAGAATGTGACCAATGAGAAGTGAATGCCCGAAGCACAATATAAAGGATTAAGGCACTCATTGAAGAATGCAAGCAATTAAGTAGTAGAAGTGCGCAGATAGATTATAACCTATCCGAGAACCCTGAATTGCATAAATTGGAGTCACAACTCTAGGAGGTGAAGTACCAAGCCAAGAAGTTACAGGTACAACTAAAGGCCCTACCAACCATAGAGAAAATGAAGAGGTCCCACGAACAACGTGTCGTGCAACAAAAGATTCATATGATCCAGAGCAAGGTCATGGAAGTGACGCAACAACTTCAACCTTTGCAGGATAGGGCATGCCAACTATTCTTAGAGATTGAGAGCCAAGGGACAAACTGGAACAGATCATGAATACAACAGAGCAACGCTTAGAAGGACCAGCTAGTAACACACTCATTCAGGAGTTTTCCGAACAAGAAGCAATAGAAAAGCAACAGGTCGAAGAAGCTTGAGCGAAGCTCGAGGCCTTTGAGGCAGAGTTACCCAGAGAAGAGTGACTCGGGACGAGTCACAAGTGAGTGTTGGGGGCCTGTTGGCCCTCAACCAAGTTTTGAGGAATACTTGGTCATAGTTGACCATTTGGTACTTCGACTGCCTATCGAAGACGGGGCGCATAGCGAAGCGGAGATCACGAGATCTCGCCAGTTTTTATGGAACCTTTTTGGGTTTTTTTCGGGATTATTGTAACGGGAAAGGGATGTGGGCCCTTGTTTAGGCATTTTTCTATGTATAAATAGAGGTCTAGGCCATGTAAGAAAGGAGGCCCTGTCCTTCGATGGCTTAGTGCATAAGTTGGATCTATGTGATCAAAAGTCTATGTGACCGTAAGAGCTCTGTGCATGCCGTAATAAGTGCTGAGTGCCAGAGTGTGAGAAGGCTTAGTGCTTGGATCTACCCGGGGAAAGAGGATCTAGTGAGATGAAAAAATCTCTTGTCCTATGCGGGGTAGGATCTTGGAGGCTTAGTGCTGTAACTGCTTGACCAAGATAATATAAAGAAGAATTTGTGGACGTAGCCCTAGGGTGGGGGTGAACCACGGTAACTCTGTGTATTGTGCTGATGTGTTTGTCTCTTTCTTTCTAAGTGATTTGATATGTTTAGATAGATCTATTGATGCTTTGTGCTTATGAGATATGAATGCATGCTAGATATGATACATAGGATGCTAAGTGATTAATCTATTGAGTATAGCCTGTTTATCATTTCTAAGTGCTAGATCTGAGTAATTACTGCAGTGCTCTGTGCTTTTTGCGAAGTGTATTAATGAACGCATGTTAGCGAATAACTGATGCTAAGTGCGATGTAAGTAATATAGTCATAGATCTGTGTCCCAGCTAAGGTTGCAGACACTTGAGTTCTACAACCACCCCTGCCTCTACCTCGGGTGAGACTTCATCTGCTTGGAAGGTGTTGCTGAAAGGGTCGATGGTTAGGGATTTGTTGGTGCGCTCTTGAGCGTTGAACCCTGGGTTTGCCCCTGTGCCAACATGCTGACAAGAACACTTTTCCACGAGCAAGAGGAAGAGGAAGAGGCATAGGAGGTGAGGTAAAGTGTTTTGTCTGTGGAAAAATCAGACACAAGTCTTTTGAATGCCCCGATAGAAAAAGAGACGGAGGCGAAGCTCACATTTCAGAAGCACAAGGGAGAAATGTTGAGGCAGAAGATGCAGAAGGTGGAAGGTCACTAATGATGAGGAAAATTCTCTTAAAGATAGATAAAGAGATAGAAAATCTAGTCCAGAGGAACAGTTTATTTAAGACTGCTTGCAAGACCAAGGATAGGGTATGCAAGGTAATAGTGGATAGTGGAAGCATAGATAATTTAGTATTCACAGAAATGGTGGAGAAGTTGGAATTGGAGACTTTTTCACATCTAATCCCATACAAAGTCTCGTGGTTACAAAAGGGATATCAGGTAACTATCACTAAACAATGTTTAGTTGAATTTAAGATAGGGGGATATAAGGATGAAATTTTATGTGATGTTATTCCCATGGATGTCTGTCATCTTTTGTTGGGGAGACTGTGGCAATATGACAGGAATTTTTTTCATGATGGGAGGAAAAACACTTACACCTTGGAGAAGAATGGTAAGACGTATATGTTGCTTCCAATTAAAGACAAGGAGGTAAAAACATAGATGATCAATACTATACTTCTCATGAGTGGGGACAAAATTCTTGATGAAGTCAAGAAAGATGAAGAAATGCAGTTTGTTGTGGTTAGAAAACCTAGAGTCATCATGACCAGTACTTTGACAGATGACCTACCTAAGGAAATTCAGGAACTACTAGAGAATTTTTCTGATATAGTGGTGAACGAATTACCTTGTTCGTTGCCTCCCATCACGAGCATAAGTCATCACATTGACCTTATACCGAGAGTGAGTTTACGAAAAAAGTCAGCGTACATATTGACACCGCAGGAGAATGAAGAGGTCAAGAAGAAAGTTCAAGATTTTATGGATAAGGGGTTGATTAGAGAAAGCTTGAGTCCATGCACTGTACCTACAGTGTTAAGTCTGAAGAAAGATGGTGGCTGGAGAATGTGTATAGACTCGAGAGCTATAAATAATATTACCATCAGGTATAGATATCCTTTACCCAGGATGGATGACTTAATGGATTCCTTGAGTGGAGCAATTTTTTTTTCAAAAATTGACTTGAAAAGTGAATATCACCACATTAGAATGAGGGAAGGTGATGAATGGAAGACAAAATTCAAAACAAATGAAGGACTGTATGAATGGATTTTCATGCCATTTGGTTTGACGAATGCACCCAGTACTTTTATGAGATTGATGAATGAAGTCTTGAAGTCTTGAAGGATTGTTGATAAATCTGAAAAAGTTATCTTTCATGAATACAAAGCTCATTTACTTAGGTTTCATGATCTATGCGAATGAGTTAAAGATGGATCCAGAAAAGGTAAGAGAAATCAAAGATTGGCCATCGCCAAGGACTATCTTTGAAGTCAGAAGCTTCCATGGATTGGCTAGTTTTTACAGGAAGTTCATCAGGAATTTCAGGGGGATATGTGCACCAATGATGGACACAGTCAAGAAAAGACACAAATCTTTTCATTGGATAGAAGAAGCGGAGAAAAGTTTCAAGTTGTTGAAAGATAAGATAACTGAACAACCAATTTTGATTCTGCTATATTTCAGGAAAACGTTTCAGGTAAGGTGCGATGCAAGTGGATTTGCGATTGGAGCGGTCTTAGGTCAAGACAACAAGTCGATTGCATACTTCAGTGAGAAGCTGAACGAGACCAAGATAAAATATTCCACGTATGATAAATATTTCTATGCAGTCATACATGCACTAAAGAAGTGGAGGCATTACTTGGTTCCAAAGGAGTTTGTCTTGTATAGCGATAACCATGCTTTACAATTCATAACTCGACAGGAGAAATTGAACCAGAAGCATGCAAAATGGGTTGAATATATGCATAATTTTACTTTTGTTATAAAGCATATTTCTGGAACTGCTAACAAGGTTGCCGATGCATTGAGCATGAAATGTTTGATTCTGCAGGAGTTCAGAGTGAAAACTTTAGGTTTTGACAATCTCAAGGAGATGTACAGAGATGATGCATATTTTAAAGAAGCCTATGAAGCATGTGAGAATCCATTTCTCAGAGACAAAATCCAATGGAATGAATACTTGATTTAGGATGGAATATTATTCAGGGGAAACCAACTTTGTATACCGAAATGCTCTATGAGAGATAACCTCTTGAAGGAAAAACAGTGGGGGATTGGCTGGACATTTTGGCCATGATAATACTTTTTCACAAATGAATGGCTCATACTATTGGCCAGGGATGAGGACGGATGTCAAGAAATTCATGAACAGATGCAGAATTTGTCAGCATGCAAAGGGGAAAAGACAGAATAAAGGGTTGTATCAACCGTTTCCAGTACCAGAGAGGCCGTGGGATGCGGTAAGCATGGATTTTGTGTTGGGACTACCGAGGACATAGAGGGGTTGTGACTCCATATTTGTGGTAGTCGATAGATTTTCAAAAATGGCACATTTCATACCATGTTAGAAAACCAGTGATGCAACTCACATTGCAAATCTGTTTTTCAAAGAAGTTGTTAGAATTCACAACTTACCCAAGAGTATCATTTCAGATTGAGATACCAAATTTGTTGGTCACTTATGGAGGACCCTATGGAAGAAATTGGGGACGAATTTATCTTTTAGCTCAACATATCATCCTCAGATGGATGGACAGACTGAGGTAGTGAATAGGAGTTTGAGGGACTTATTGAGGAGTTTGGTAGCTGAACACCATAGACAGTGGGATCAGGTTCTACGACATGCGGAATTTGCATATAATGATTCACCCAATAGGAGTACATGACAAAGCCCATTTCATATAGTATATGGAATGCAGCCAAGAGGAGTCTCTGAGTTGAAAGACTTAGAGCAGAATGAATTCCGGAGTGCTAGCGCTGAAGATTTTGCAGCAGGAATGCATAAGATTCACAGTAAAATCAGAGAGCGGTTGCAGAATTCTAGCCAATAATATAAGTGTAGAGAAGATCAACATAGAAGAGAACTTCAATTTGAAGTAGGTGATTTGGTTATGGCACATCTCAGAAAAGAAAGAGTCCCAAGGGGAACCTACAATAAGCTGAAAATGAAGAAAATTGGACCATGTAAGATTTTGTGAAAGTTTGAAGAAAATGCTTACGAAATTGAATTACCAGATGGGGTAGGAATATCGCCCAACAGAGAAGATGGAACAGAGAGATCAAAGGATCATAAGGAAGTCCAATGGGTTAAACATATGCCCATAGCTGAAAAGCCACAGATGGAAAAGATTATTGATCAGAGAATTGGTAAAAAGACCCGGAGAAAAACATATTTTGAATACTTGGTGAAATGGAAGGGACACCCGATTGAAGATGCCAGTTGGGAAAGTGAAGCGAACATCCAGAAACATGGACAGATGGTGCATGATCTCATGGATAGGAGTCCATGAATTTTTTTTCAGTAGGGGAGTATGATGCAGGAGCATCGTAAGCGAGCCAACAAAGCAAGCGCAAGGGTGAGAACAACTGGAAATGCACCAACACACATTTTGAGGATGTTTCAAATTTGAAAGAGAAAGCATTAATGAAAAATTCTGGAAGGATGTATTTGCAGTTATGTTTTGGAGGATTGTAATACAGATTATGAGAATTGCTCTCATCTGTCGGATAAGGAGGCATTTATTGTAATTTATGTTTAGTAGGTGGATTTTAATTCTGATAAGATAGCTTAGAGAAGAGAGAGGGAAAAACTCAAGAAGACTCTCTCATTTGTAATCCTTAGAGATTATTGTAATTTGATGTAGAATATTAGGATAGCAGAGACAAATAAAATATTGGAGATTGTATGAAGAATAACTGTTGCTATTGAACCATGTACAAAAGCTCTGGATTAATATAAGAATGATTTGTTCCAATTTACATGACGTGTGATGAATACTGTTTGTATCTTTTGAATGGTATGTTACAGTTTACTTATATTTCTCTGTCATGCATTTGTTTCAATGATATGTGTATGCTTGTGATTTCATGGTGAATATATGAAGTCTATGAGAGTAGAAGTATAAGTTTCAATTGTTTCTATCCCTGAGAATTCCTGCAAGGACTGTAGTGAGAGGTACGCATAGAGTGCGTGATAGAGTTTTGAGTTTTATCTCATAAATCTTAGGGGGGGTAACGTTGGCTTATATCAATAGAGGTGTGGTTGAGGCATAAAGCCGTGAAAGGAGTGCATAGGCTGAGGAAGGAATTGAAATTATTCAATCCCATAGAGTGGTTGGAGAATCTTTGTTGTGAGGAGCGCATAGAGTTAACATCGTGGATAACTGGAGTTTATCACAGAGTCATGCTAAGTGTGCATGGATGGATTCTTTGAATCTGGAAGCTAGCAAAGAAATCTAAGCTCAGGAGGGTTAGAACCTTCGAATAGCTTGAAGGGAGGTAGAGATTAGAGTCGCACGAACTCTAAGCTTAGACGGGTTGACGTCTGGGAGAATTTTCAAAAGGTTCATCGAAGCTCAAGTGAACGACGAAGAACTTCCAAGGGAAAGTGCCGAAACCATGAGAGTCGTCTGATCATGATAAGTTGCGAGGAGGTTGGGAGGAGGTTCATCTGGTGTGTAATACTCGTAGGAGATCTGAGCCATTGATCTAGTGAGATCAAGGCCATCCGTTGAGTTTGGTAGTTCAGGATTCACGATATTGGGGAGCAAGGTCGAGCCCTGTCCTTCAAAACCATGATACGTGAAATCAAGGTTAGATCTGAGCCATTGATTAATGTTCTCTGTGAACCATTGATCATGGCGCATACGGTTCGGGAAATTTGGCACCGGAGGAAAGGCGCACACATCATTTTCAAATCCCCGAAAAGGAGAACGCCGACAAGAATCCAGGGCCATCGGTTTGTGGAAGATTTGGAACATTGGATTTGGGCCATCGACTTTCGAGAGTCAAGGCTTTGAAATGAAAAGATAAGCACTATTCAAAGATTTCCGAATTGCAAATGCCCGAGATAAATTTAAAGGTTGGGACCTAGTCCTTAGTGGAGGGTCACGTCAAACTCATTGAAGGGGGGGATAGCCTTTGCTAGGCCCTAATCGAGTTTCAGGGTTTCAAAGGTGGAGGTGTTGCATCGATTCACCTCAACATTCTCGAAACTGTGAAGTGCGAAGTGCCAATAGAGTTGGGCCCGCGGTCATATTGCGTGGTTGTATTGGGAAAGGACCTGTGCCTAACACCTCTTCGTGCAGGTAGGGTTCTATTGAAGGCCTGTGGGTTATTTGTTGAAAGGTTTTCAACAAGGACTTGAGGGCTGCTTCAGCTCAAAGAGAACAGGAGATCCGTGATTGGGAGGTCAGCCGGACCCCTTGGGGTAGGGGGTCTGCGTCAATAGACCTCACCTTCTAGCTAGGTTTTCTTATGTATTGGGTTTCCTAGGTCACATCTTGTGTTCATTTGTGTATATGGGGTGTTCATTTTCTTGTTAGTTCATAATAATAAATCCATGATCTAATGAAATAAACTGCATAACAAAAACATTCAAAATTTTGCAAGATCTGTTGTGACAAATTGTTCCAGTGCAATATCCATAATAATTTACAGGTCATATTGGTATTCTAGTAGTTTTGTTTGAGATTTTTGTGGGAAGTTGTGGGATCTAGGAATTGGATTAAGAAGGAAGTCACATAACCCTAGCCACAACATATGAGTCCAATCTAACAATCCTTGGGATGTCGTAGAAGAGAGATTTGTGGGGCTGGAAGAACAAGTCATTGATATCTCTTGAGACATGGCCCTCCTCATGGTGGCTATAGTAAACAAGTTTGGACCTTTTGGGAAGTTGGTGGCTCTCAAAAGTTGGATGGGATGAGAAATTGAGAGATAGTGAAGACCGAGAAAAGGAGTCGAAAAAAGAGCTTGAGAAAGAACAACCAAGTTCTAGTGCCATCACTTCACAACCACTATTTCAAATGGAGGTGAAAGTGAGCATCAAAATCTATAAAGGTGAGACTGATATTGTTATGTTGAATCATCGGTTGCAATAGTTATAAGTGTATTTTAGTGTCCATAATATAGACAAAGAGTATAATATTTCATTTTCCTAATTAAAACTAGAGGCTCATGCACTAACTTGGTGGGAAAGACACACATAGACACTTAGGATAGAGGATGATCCATCAATAACTAAGTGGGAGGTGTTTAAACCCTCATCAATTCATATTTCTACCCTGTTGGGTATGTAGAGGACTAATGGATATCTTGAGATCACTTCAGGTAGAGGTAAGGGAAAATTTTGCAAGAGTACATCACTGACTTCATGAAAATGGTGATTATGTTGGGGGTCTACATATCCATCTACGAAAACATACTCCTCAAGTATCTAGGGGGTCTACACATCCATCTACGAAAACAAGTGATACTTTTAAAACCTAGGACCATTTATGAGGTCTGTGTGCAAGAAAAATACTCGGGAGAACATAGGCCATAAGAAAGGAAAAACAAGTGGTTCTAAAAATAAATACCACTAAGATGCTTAAAGGAGGGGAAGAATAAGTAGGAAGGAAAGGACAAGAAAAAGACAGCTAYTGTACATTAGTGTAAGGAACCAAAMAACCACTACAACCATTGTAATATCGATGGTCACACTGAAGATAAGTGTTGGAAGCTACATTTAAAGCTGAATCCAAATAACCATAAGAAGGATGCCAAGAAGAAGAAGTTTATAGGAATAGATTCGGGAAACCTAGTAGAGAGAAGCTCAGAAGTGGATAACAATATTKCTTTCACTTCAGTGCAAAAGTGTTGAGTATGTGTTATATTATTTGCATGGCCAACTCCACTCGSAATTCGTTGTGCTGAATGGGGCCCTCAATTTTATTTTTTGGTGGATTTTKCATATGTTTTTAGTGGTTTTCAGCACACAGTTTTCAATTTTGGTGGTTTTGTGGTGCATGGGAAGATTTGTGGCTTAGCCCATGGTTTTCTAATTCTAGTTAAGGAATTAGGGTTGTAGTCTAATCCAATTCAATGGATTATGGGTTTTGGATGGCACTGGATCATATATATATTGTATTGTAAACAATGAAGTCAGAAGATAATGAATAAGAATTAGAGGTGCAACTCTAAATAGGTTGTTGGTTTTCTCGGTTTGGGTTTCTGGGTAAATATCTGTGTATATGTGTGATTTCAATTGTGTTATTTTCTATTTTAAGAATCTATGTGTTCATTGCATTACTCTAAAAGGTTTAAAAAATTACAAGGAGGTGAATTTGAGTACCCTCCATCACGGGGAAGAGAAGTTGATGATAAGACTCTTCCATATTAAGATCCAGGTAAACAATACGAAGGTGGATTCTCTATTTGATTTTGGTTCATAGGGAAAACCTCATAGCAGATGATCTAGTTAGAAGTTCGTGATCATTCGATTCTATATCCATTGGGATGGATAAATAAGGATACAGAGCTCAATGTCACTAAAAGTGTATGATCACATTTTTTCAAGTGCATATTTTCTTTATGAAGTGGAGGTAGATATAGTACCCCTTGATGTGTGTGGTGTAGTGTTTGGAATCCCCTACATGCATGAGGGATGCGATATTCACGATGAGAGAAAAATGGTACCACTTGATCAATGATGGGAAGTATTTCATCATTAATTCACACAAAGGTAAATCGAATATCTCTCTGATAACTACTAACTAATCCAAAACGTTGATTAGTTGTAGTGGAAAATTTGTATTTCTTTTATTAAGAGAGAACCAGTGAGGGGATGAATAGATAAGTGTAAAGACATCCCTAGAGGGATGTACCAAAGAGAAGAAACAAAAATTGGAGGACTTGTTGTAGTCGTACAAATGAGTGTTTTAGGAGACTAAAGGTGTACCACCTAAGAGCGAAGTGGAGCATGAGATACAATTGTTTCTTGACTCTCCATCACCAAATATTGGGCTGTATAGACAATTTGTTCAAGAAGTAGACGAAGTGAAGAAATAATTGCAAAAACTGCTGGATTAGAGAGTGATTCAACCAAGAACCTCACCTTGTGGGTCACCTATCATCATGGTACCCAAGAAGGATGGGATTTGGTGAATGTGTATCTACTATAGAGCTTTGAAGAAGATCACCATCAAGAATCGATACCTTATGCCCAAGATCAATGATTTGTTAGATCAATTGTACCATGCCAAGTACTTCACCAAGATGGATCTAAAATTGGGATATTACCAGGTACAAGTTAAATAAGAAGGCACCTAGAATACCACCCTAAAGACAATGCAAGGTTTGTACGAATGGTCGATAATTCCTTTTGGTTTATGTAATGCATCAACTACATTTATGTGGCTGATGAATGATGTATTGTGTCCCTATTTAGATTTATTTGTAATAGTGTGTTTAGATGCCATTTTGGTTTATATATCTACCCAGGAAGAGCACATCTCATGCATGTGTTAGAGACTTTGAAAATATAAGTTTTTGTCTAACCTTAAGAAATGTGAGTTTTCTTAGCAATCATTGGTGTATTTAGGGTACATGATTGGTGGAGGGGAACTCACGATAGATCCCACATAGATGAAGACCATATTTAAGTGGTCAATTCCTACTAATTTCACTGAATTTAGGAGCTTTGTTGGGGTAGCATAGTACCTACAAAATTTCATATCATACTTTTTGATGGTTGTTGTTCCACTCCATACCATAACAACTAGTGGTAAGATTTTCCAGTGGGGAAATAATAAATAGAAATATTTTGATGAGATGAAAAATAAGAGTAGTCAAGCACCTATTCTTGCATTTCCTATCTTGAATTCATAATGATATGAAAGCAAATTAATGAACATGACTGTAACATCCCCAACCACCCACAGGCCGGGGCATGCTACCTTCAATCCCACCCTTGGAATTCTTTCTATTACGATACCTTTTTAAAATTTAAGGATGCATAAAAGAAAAGACTTTAATGACATGCACATCAGTATTCAAAAAGCATGCATAGTCTAAAGATTCAATTAAACAATAATTAAATATACAACAAAAATACATTCATATACATGTAAATGATACCATAACAGAGAGCACTTATCTTTATGAAAGATGACACCAACTAGCTTCAGACCAAGGACGTTCCACCCAACCGTAGACACTATTGCTCCAAATATCAACAATAGTGTCACCCTCGAGCCAGGGCTATGAATCCACAAGGACGATTCCAGAGTGTACTTGGGTTCCCAAAACAGTCATGTCTCAATCTCTCACAGGTTTCCCAACACCCACAACAATCCAAGTACCCAACTCTCTTCTACCCAGCCTGTACAGCCCCAAGAGAATGGACCTCCACCCTTCTCTGCCACGTAGTCCCTTAGGAAATACCTCTCCTTTATTTTTGGGCCTCCAGCACAGCTGGTCCAAAATCTCAATGTTGGAACTCTCAGGACTCATAGTTGTGAGAAAAACAGGGCACATACCAATGCATCTCATACATGTAGGCCCCAGGTCATGGATGGATTGCACCAACAACCATTACAACCAACTATCCTGTGGATAATTCTTCAACAGTTTGCTTCCCTTCCCAAGCCAAGACACAGGTGATGGTGGATCAATGGATGGGTAAGTGGGTGCATGAAAGTGCACGAGGGAAATGAAGGAACGTATAGGAAATCAACGAACAAGCCATCGGTCAAACGAACAATGACCATCGATCCCCAACCAACGACCAACCCTACAATCAGACCAGGGATGGGTTTAAGTATTTTCGTGGGGAAATCAAGAACCTCCTGGCCTTCCCCAAGAAGCTCACGTAACCGATCCCCTCCCTTAGAAAAAAGGGTAATTAACATAGGAATAACACTTAGCCCCTCAATCCCCCTCTCTTGTGGAATCATATCCCCCTATAACTCTAGTCCTTATCCATCTAACAACCAGCTATGTATTTATTATTAATAATGATAGAAAACATTACATGTCTTAGGCACACTGGCCTTTTAATAATTGTTTGGGCCCCCTGGCCTCTCAGCATTGTAACAATACATTATTTAAAATGGGGGTTCAAAACCTGGGGTGTTACATCCCCTCCCCCTTATTTTGGCACTGTCCTCAGTGCATATACAAAATAGAGATCAAAATATCAAATTTATTAAAAAATCCACGGGTACTCTGCCGGCATGGCATCTTCGTGCTCCCAGGTAGCATCTTCAGGACCGTAGCAGATCCACTGAACTTTTACCAGCTCTATAAATCTATTTCGAAGCATTTTGAATTTTCTATTCAATACCCGCATTGGCTGAACCTGAAAATCTTCCCCTGTCTCTACCTGAATCAGATGCCAATCATCAACATGGTTAGGGTCATGTACATATTTCTTTATTAAAGATACATGAAATAAATTATGCACATTCATGGAAGCAGGAAATGAAAGCATGTATGTAACTGGCCCTATTTTGTCCAATATTTCAAATGGACCACAGAATCTGGCTGCCATCTTTGTACAACTACCCAATTTTAAAGAGATTTTCTTGGGATGCACTTTCAAAAGTACATTCTCCCCTACTTTAAATTCTCTAGCTGTCCTATTCTTGTCTGCATAGACTTTCTGTCTATCCGGAGCTACCTTTAAATTCTTCTTGATCTTAACCACCTGGTCTTCCACGTCCTTGAGAAACTCCGACCCAAGTACCACTCTATCCATTGGGTTGTCCTAGCTTAGTGGAGTATCACATTTCCTACAATACAAGGCTTCAAATGGGATCATTCTTAATGAATCTTGATACCCATTATTATATGTAAACTCAACCAAGTGTAAGCAATCTTCCCACTTAGATGGCTTATCCATCACATACATTCTCAACATATCTTCAATTATTCGATTGACTCTCTCTGTTTGCTCATCTGTCTAGGGATGATATGCCATGATAAAGTTTATATTTGTGCCAAATTATTTAAACAATCCCCTCCAGAAGTTGGAGGTAAACTTTGTATCTCTGTCCGAGACGATTGTCCTAGGTATCCCATGCAACCTAGAAATTTCCTTCATGAAAATTTCTGCAATATTAGCCACTGTATGCGTTGTCTTCACAAGCACAAAATGAGAATACTTTGTTAATTTGTCAACCACCACCATGATTGAATCACGTTGATTATTCGTTCCAGGTAATCCTATGATGAAATCCATGGTGATCACTTCCCATTTCTTCTCTGGGATTGACAATGGATGCAACAAACCCGCTGGGTGTCTATGCTCAGCCTTCACCTTCTGACATTCCATACATGGATCGATGTAATCAACAACATCCTTCTTCATTCCCGACCAAAATAACTGGTTTCTTACTGCTGTAATTGTTTTCTGGTAACCGGGATGTCCACCATAAGGAACATCATGCATTTCCTTCAGTACCAAATTTCTGAGTTCTCCAGAACTAGGAACATAGATTCTATTTTTATGCATGAGTAGTCCATCTTCCTTTATCTCATACTTATTTATTTTCTGCTGTACATCTCCTTGCTGTAGATTTTCCTTTACCTGTAGGTAATGCTGGTCTGTAACAAGACCATCTAAAATTATGCTCTTCAAGTCTGACTGATGCATACTAACAACAGTAGCATGCATGAGATGCACTCTTCTACTATGTGCATCGACAACTTTATTCTCCTCGCCCTTGATATGATTGATATCGAAGTCATATTCACTTAAAAATTCCAGCCATCTTATTTTCCTGACATTCAATGTCGGCTGTTCAAAAAGATACTTCAGGCCAATGTGGTCTGTCCTTAATTCAAATTTCTTCCCCATGAGATAATGCCTCCATATCCTCAAGGCGTGAACAATGGCAACAAGTTCCAAGTCATGCGTGGCATAGTTCCTCTCATGTTCCTTAATATTTCTGGACTCATATCCAATGACATGTCCATTTTGTGTGAGGACTCCCCCAAGTCCTTCCTTACATGCGTCTGTACATACCACACAACTTTCATTTGGTCAACAATCTTTAACACAGGTGCACTAGTAAGTAATTCCTTCAACAGATTAAAATTCTCTTCACACTTGAGTGTCCATTCAAATTTAGTTTCCTTCTTTTGCAAAGAAGTGATGGGATGATAAATATTATAGAACCCTACTATGAACCTTCTGTAGTAGCCAACTAATCCCATAAAAGATCTGACGTCTGACACATTTCTGGGTTTTGGCAATCCTCTAATGGCTTCGATCTTCTCTGGATCTACTGCTATGCCTTGCTCTGAAATAATGTGTCCCAATTAATGGATCTTCTTTTGATAAAAAGAACACTTACTCAACTTGGAATACAACTAATGTTCTCTTAGTACTTGCAATACTAGTCTTAAGTGATGTTCATGCTCCTCTTCAGACTTAGAATAGATAAGCATGTCATCCATGAATACTATGACAAAATTATCCAAATAATTCCTGAATATGCCATTCATTAAGCACATGAATACAACTGGTGCATTGGTCAGTCCAAATGGCACCACTACAAATTCCTAATGCCCATACCTGTTCCTAAAGGTTGTCTTATGAATGTCTTCTTCTTTGATTCTTACCTGATGGTATCCTTCCCTCATGTCAATTTTTGAAAATATCTTTTCTCCTCTTAGCTGATCAAAGAGGTCATCAATTCGGGGTAGAGGATACTTGTTCTTTATGGTGTACTTGTTCAGCTGTCGGAAGTCAATACACAACCTCAAGGTTCCATCCTTCTTTTTGAAAAAAAGTATTGGTTTTCCCCAAGGTGAAACACTTGGACATATGTACCCTTTCTTCAAAAATTCCTCCAACTACATTTGTAATTATTTTAACTTTGGTGTGCTCATTCTGTAAGGTGTTTTTGACACCGTGGCATCTCTTAGCACTAGATCAACTGAGAAATCTGTCTCCCTTCTTGGTGGAAATCCGAGTATTTATTGGAATACATCTTCAAATTTCTGTAGTACTGAGAAATCTTAGAGGCTTGGCCCCTTTGTATTTTCTATCTCTTCCACATGAGTTGCATACAATTGACATCCTTTCCTAAAACATCCTTTTAATTGTAAGGCTGAAATCTCCCTTATAGAGATGTGTCTTGGAACTCCTTTCATAGTGCTCCATTTTCCATTCCCATCAAGACATGTAAATGTCTTGTTATGACAATCTAGGACAACATGTTGCTTGTCCAACCAATCCATTTCAATCAGATTATCATAAGACCCCAATGGTATGATATTTAGATCAATACTAGTATTCACGCCATTGATACTTATGGAACAACTTTTGACCATATCATGGATCCTTCTTTTGGTTCCAGTGGCTAACTGAACCAAACTTGCTTTTCCAAGTTTACTTTTCTCCAAATGTAATCTATCCACTATCTTAGGATCAATGTAGCAATGACTTTCTCCTGAATCAATCAAAATAGAAATAGGTTGATTTATGATCTTACCTTCCACCTCGATCATATTGGACTGGTACTCTACTTGTTGATCATTTAAATATGCATAGATTCTTCCCATACCTTTGACTATTGTAGCCTCTTGGATGTTGTGCACAGTCTTCACTCTGTCCTTTATATGTGGGAAGTCCTTGTACAAGTGATGTTCCTTGCATCCCTAGCATTGGATTGGTGGTCTTCCTCTTTTTCCCAAGGAATCTTCTTTCTTGAAATCTCCTTTAGCATATTGATCTTGATAATTTTTATTAGGCTCTTTCCTATTGAAGGGAGGTTTGAATCCTTTCCTCCTCTGATCGAACTTTTCATTTTTCTTGTCCTTCCAATATTTCTACATGGATTCTCTTCCTTGGCCTTGCTCATACATGTATTTAACCTTCCTAATGGCCTTAGTCAAGGTATTGGGTTCATAATACTTCATATTTTCCTTATAAAAGGATGGCAGTCCACTTAGAAATATCTATATTTTTACTTTCTCATCACCAATGAACCTGACATACTTTAAAATCCCAAGAACTTCTTCTCGTATTTTTCCATAGTAACACTTCCCAACCTGAGTTCAAAGAACTCCTGCATTTTCTTGTCATAGAAATGATCTGAGAGGTACTCCTTTTGGAAGTGCTTCTTGAACTTCTTCCAAGTGATCCTACTTTCATTAACATGTTCCAATTGCTTCAGTTGGTCCCACCACATTTCAACTTTCTCATGTAAATGGTAGGTGGCAATCCTGGCTTCCAAGTTGGATGAATAGTTATGAAACTAAAAATATCTTCTGAGCCCAAGCAACCATGCTTCGACATCATCTTCCCTTTCTCTTTCACCCTTGAAGGAAGGTGGCTTGAGCTTCCTCATCTCTCCTTGAAAACTATCTACCTCTTGTTTCTTTCTTTGGTGTCTAATCGGAGACACCTCTAGACTACTTACGGGATATTTCGATGCATAAAAATTTATTTCTGAGTAAGGAGGTGAGTAGTGTCCATGAGCTCTGCTAGCACTTCTGGACTAACCAACTCTTCCACGGTCATCCCTTATTTGATGGCACATGCCTTCTTCCTATTGTTTTGAGTTTGATCCCTTCTTTGTTTGTCTCTACAACTAATTCAAGCTCTGCAACACTAGAGAATTTATTTGACTTTTCTCTCTCCTCAATATTTTGTTGTCTACTTTGTAGCTCTGTACTTCCATCTTTAGGCTTCTTACCGTTTCTATTAATGTTTCCTTCTCTCCTTTTCCCTTGAGTCCATTTGACTCTGTCTCTGCATTACAAACTATGGTATTCTGGCCTCTGGCCTCCTTATCATGACTAGAGTCTCCCTCACCTTCTTCCATTTCCTCAATACACATCCTGAGTTGATGTGTTAAAACCCCTTAATTCTGCAAAATGTGCAAGTGGCCATTTTGTTAGAATTATGCATATGATAAAAAAAATTTCCAAACCATGCTACAGGTCTCTTTTTTTTATTCATGGATATCATATCCCCATTCTCTGAAAATAATAGTGTCTTGTTATCCTTGGCCGACACAGAATCTCATCCTGCGCAGACGCTTCCTTCAAACCACCTTCCCAGGTGACCATGACTAGAAACCGCAGATAAATCCTTCCTTATCACTTTTCCATTTCGAAGACCACCAATTTGTCCCTTAGCCCTCCTTCCCTCAGCTCTCAATTTTCATATGACCATGACCATGACCCTATGCTTATCTAAAAAAGATCTTGTCCAGAGCTTCAAGACTTCAAAACTTTCATCCAGGATCGGATCAACGATCCTCGTCTTCTTTCACAATCAACGATCAAGATCTACTTTGGGACTCTGTGATTCAGGAGTCTCAACCTTCCTCACTTTCCTCCTCCCAGAACAATTTTACCCGGAGTTCATGATCTGTCGACGAGTGTCCTCCCACAAATCAACGGTTGTGAATCGCTTTGGCTCTTCGGGCTTCACAAGTTTCAAACCTTCCTCCTGCACTTTCTCCTGGAGTGCTTTCACCCGAAGTTGACGATCCTTTGATGCGTGTCTTCTGTAATGAACACTTGATATGAACTTTGACCTTCGGGCCTTTGATAGTTTTTGAACCAACGCAACCTGTCACATTTTTCCCCTCCGGAGTTCCCAGTCTCCAGGCTGCATGATTTGTCGCCACGTGGAGAAATACTAGAAGCAGACACATGGACCAATCAGGAAGGTGACACGTGTCACGTTCTAACTGAATTTTCAATAATCCAAATGCTCAAAACTTATTGACACATGGAACACATCCCATGTGTCCACGTCATCCCAGGTGACGTCCACAAGCCACATTACTTTAGGAATTCTAGGATCCACATCACCTCTAGGTGAC
>JASDQU010738573.1:133428-135340 GCA_032191745.1 Picea mariana | reverse complement strand
TTGTCTTTAATGGTCAGTTTCTTGAGGGCACAGAATTTAGGACACATTCTCCAAGAACCTTCTTTCTTTAGGACCATGACTATAGGAGAAGAGTAAGGGATCATACTAGGGCATATAACACCTGCATTAAGGAGTTCCTAGACCATTTTCTCAATTTCATTTTTTTGTGAAAAGGGGTGGCGATACGGACGGATATTGAGAGGAAGGCTTCCGGGTACAAGGGGAATGAAATGATCATGAACATCGTGGGAAGGAGGGAGTCCTTGGGGAGTATAAAATACCATTTGATGTTTATAAAGGAGGGCTTGGAGGTCTTGCGCCACCTAGGGTGTCTCTGTTGCTTGTATGGCATGGAGTTGGTCAATGACACAAGAATGATCTTTTTTGAGCAGCTTTTCCATGCGATGGGAACTAATGACCTCAGGTGAACCAACAATGATGCCTTGGAATTTATATTGGTGGCCTTCTTGGTCGAATATCATGGTTAATGCCTTAAAATACATGAGAATGTGACCCAAAGTTCTTAGCCAGTCTGCACCCAACACAATGTCACAACCACCCATGTCGATAGAAAACATATGGGATTTTAGGTGGTAGTCACCGATTTGGAGACACACATTTTCACAGGGCCCTTCACATTTCATGGAACCACCATTGGCAATCATGATTTAGAAATTGTTGACGGCATGGATGTAGCAATGATTTTCTTGGGCAATGCAATAATGAATAAAATTATGGGTGCTTCCACTATCAACCAGAATGATGACCTTCCGATGCTTGATGTAACTGATTAACTTGAGGGTTTGACGAGCAGAGAAGCCAATGAGAGAATTGAGGGAAATGACCGGTTCCACTTTGGGAGGGTCTGAGGGAGGGGTTATGTCAGTGATTTCAGGTGACTCAGACACAAGGGGAGTTTCAACATCCTCTTCCAAAATATCCTTATAGATGGCCATAAAAATATTTTGTTCCTTACACTTGTGGCCCAGGAAATATTTTTCATCACAATTATAACAAAGGCCTTTGAGTTGGCGTTCAACCATTTCAACCCTAGTCAATTTTTGGATCTTTAATGGGGTGGAGGGAGTAGTGGGATTTATGGGTTTAGGGTGAGGGATAAAGGAGGGTTTTCATTTTTGAGAGGATACAACCTGTTGTGCTTCTTTATCTCTTTTAGTAGCCTCCACCCAACTCGAGGGTCGAGCCATGAGGACATGGGCCTGAATCTTATCCTTAAGGCCACTGATAAAACACTCTCGAAAGAAAGCATTAGTCATGCCCTCTGTTCGAAAAGATAGGCACTCAAAGGCAACTATGAAGTCTTCTACTGTTCTTGATTGTTTCAACTTTTTCAAACGGCCCAAATGGTTGGTGTCCATGTCAAAGCGTTCATAAAGCTCAGTCACAAATTGGGTCCAAGCAATATACCCTTGATGGGAAGTTTTTTTCCATTGCCACCATTGCCAACGTTCTTGATCTAGATGGAGAACACCATACCGGAGTTTGGCCAAGTCATCTGTAATGCTGTATAAAGAGAAATAATGTTCCATTTGGGTTACCCAACTAGTGGGGTCCGAGCCATCAAATTTGGTCACATCCACCTGCGAAAGCCGTAGGTCACATTGAAAGTGATGGGGCTGAAAGGTATGGGAATGGGAGGAATGTTTACCTTCAGTCTCTGGAGGTGCGTCAGAGAAAGGGTCATCTGTAGGGATCTTCAGTTTGGTGCAGAGTGATGCAAAGATAGATTCAAGATGGGTGGTCATTTTTTTTTGACTTCCTCCATTGAGGACTACATGGTTGTATTTATGGTTGTATTGATGGATGTATCGATGGAGGCAACAGTAGCACTGAGTTGTTTCACTTCTTTTTGGGTCTCGAGGAAACCAGATTGCAAGGTGTTTAAGTGAGC